>JANQAP020000050.1:438140-449608 GCA_026874005.2 Erythroxylum coriaceum
TGTAATCAAGTGGTACTGAAATTTTCTATGTGCAAAACAATGCAAACAGCAAGCAGAAACAAACCAGACAAAGATTAGATAGTTACTGGAAAAAAAAAGAATTTTTTAAAAAACAATTCAAAAACAACAACAGAAGACGAAAGTACATTTTATTAAAAAATATTTAGCCACTCATGTCGGCAAATTTAAACAAGACACATATAAAGATAGGTTATCAACCAACACAACAAGCACTTGGACGGGATTACACCAAATTCTAAAGGTTAAAAAATGACACCAAATGGACAAGTACTTGAAACTAAAAAACTCCCCTACCTTCTCATGCTACCCTTTCCACCAGTGCGAACTGCACCAGCCATCTTCATGAGCTTTTCTCTATTCATCTGCGAAAGAAAATAATTTCAACAAGTCAAGACTTCATACTACAGGAAGCAATTACACGGCTAACGAGATAAGAGAACCTTCCTTTCCCTTTCCTTCGTCTAAAAACACTCGAGAAGGCCTATCTTTAAGCTAAAAAAAAAAGTGGTCTAAGCCACCAACCCTTTAGGATCCAGTTTCATCGGCCTTAGCCAAGACTTCATACTAATAAGCAATTACACTGCTAACGAGATAGAGAACAAACTATCAGCATAGGTTATTAGAAAGCCAACTTAATTTCTATAGATTAAATTTATCAACTAAATTTCTGAATAATGTTAAGTACTGACAATTGAGGATACAAAAGTTTTTGCATCAATCTATCAACCTAGCACCAGGTATACAGAAGGAATATATTTCAAAATTTTTATTATATTTTCGGTGCAGGGGTTCAATCATTTGCTTCTCATTTGTAGGTGGGCAAACCCATGATGGCTGTATTCTACTGTTCATCAAACTTGGGTTTACCTGTATGCTACTGTTGATCAAATTTGGGATTACTTGTATGCTACTGTTGATCAAACTTGGGATTACATTTATGCTACTCTTAAGCAACAGCGTGAACTCAAACATGTGCAAAATAAACACAAAACCACATGCAGGAAGATTGCAATGACATTCCAATGCATATGGAAAACATTTAGACATGGAAGTTCTAGTAAGCTTTCTAAAACTCAAAAGATAACGAACTTGACATTTTTCTTAATAAGGTAAACTGAATATTATTGTATGAAATAGCTTGTGCGTATGTTCATGTTTATTATGTACAAATAAGCTCCTCTGGTATGTGGATAAACAACAATTACCAACTCTTCAACGCAATAGGGAAAATGAAAGAATTATACAATTGTCAAAACAATGAGCACTAATTGCAAAAAGTTTCGAAGCTTAAATCAAGCATCAAAGTACACCTTCCAAAGAAAGCAACAGTGACATATTTTCTATACACACACACATACACGTACATGTGTTATACATACAGACAAAAAAGCGAATGACTTGGGGGTAAATGTCACAAGCCAATACAAAGCTCAGGAAAAGATGCTTAACACATTTTGGCTAGGCAGTAAGGTTAAGAACAGTGACATAAATTACAAAAGAAATCAGCCAAACACTTAGACATTATCCCGCAACAGAACACGGCTTATGTTAGTATCAAGAAGCCCTAGTAAACAATCAGAAACTGATTCATACCCACTGGGTAAAACCCTACAATGAGCTCAATGGCCATCAAGCTCTCTAAAGCTGTCATCATCCACACAGTGACAGACCAATGAAGTTGATTAATATCTCTTACTGCAAAGAAATGAGGGCAACAGCGGAAGATTTAAGACCTATGGAAGATCTATAATTATATGGAGATGTTGAGATTCAAGCACTCCAGAATAGCACTATTTTGAACAAAATTCCCTTCAAACCTCAAAAACAAAGAAAGAAACGTGAAAATTCCACTATCATCCAAACTACCCGACAAATTAAAAAAACGGAAAGCATAGATTAAAAATAGCACAAAAAACATCTATAATGAAGCAAAATCCAGATTGGAAATCATGTATAAATCTTAAGGGAAAAAATGCATAAACTGATAAATGATTCGAAGTGAAGATAAATGAATAAAAAACTAAGGGTTTTACGGAACCTTGGCGTTAAGTAGGGTTTTATGTGGTAATAACGTATCTCGTTGGACGATAAGGAGAAGAGCTCAGCGGCGTCGGTAGCTTGCAAAAGCACTTGCTAGATCTTATACGATAGGGTGAGAGGTAACCTGGACTGCGTGTTTGTTAATTCAGGTAGATATTATTCCGTTTTATGGGCTGGGCTCAGCCCACACAGAGTACAAGAATGTATTCTCATTTCAAACAAGCCCTTTTTTTCTGAAATGTAAAATTCATTTAAAAAACAATGCATTACTCATTTAGTAAAACTTATTTTTAAAAGTAATGTTTCTCATGGTTTGTAAATATAGAAGATAGTTATTAAAGGAAATTTTAATAATGGAATAGAAGTACTTTCAACATTATCTTTTTTTTTAAAGTAAAGTTCAAATAAAAAAAGGTTAGAACTAAAAAGCTTAAGGTGGCATAAGAACTTGTAAGACCATACAACATTAAATAAGCTCAAGAAAAAAACTAACAAAAATAAGTATGAAATCAAGAAGATTTTATGGAGTTTGTTAATTACTCTTGAAATAGCTTACTCAACATACGTGTAATGATGTTATAAGGATAAGATCAAACTTCTTTGATAAGCTGATACAATAGAAAGTTATTGTCTTTCATTGAATGGATCAAGGATAGAGGATCTAGAACAAATCAACAGAGCTTCTCATTGTTTATTGCATTCATTTTATAGATCTTCTCAACATTGTACAAGTATGATTCACTTAATATCAAACAAAAGGAGAAGAAATGATTCACAAGTTAATAACAAGATACCTTGAACATTAGGTAGAGATATTGTGAACCATAAATTGCTCCCCTATTAGATTCTTTAGTTCAAAAAGTAGTTGAAGCTGATGCGAGGCTTTTTTTTTTAAACAATCTCAAGTTCCTTTCTCTCTATAGAAAACACAAACTAGGTTGCCTATAGCAATCTTAAGGATAAGTCTCTTTTGCTCATATTTTGTCTCTGAGGTAGCCAAGAAGAGACCCTTAACCAATTCTCAAGTGTATAAACAATATTGCATAGTTTCAATGTTTCTTCCCAAATGTAACATAAGAAGGAGTATTGAAAATAGAGATAATTGAGTTTCTCATGCTCTTATTTACATAATGCATAACAGGTGGAGAAATTGTCATTCCTTTTAATTATATTTATAGTATTAAGTCTCTGTTTGAAAGGTAGCCAAAGAACAAAGGAAGTTCTAAGCATTTCTTGATTGAACCAAACTAAGTTGAACCAATTCACCTTAGGAGTAGAGTTCCTCAAGAAATGTTTGCAAATTTATTAGTAAAGCAACCCAAAGAGTGTCTAAGGCACTAAATTGAGTCTTTCACAATGGGGTTAATAAGAGGAGAGGGGAAATTACCGAATCTCCATCCTATCCCTATTAGTAAGATTAAAAATATTATAAATTAGAACATCTGTAATGGAGGAATTATCAAGAATAAGATTCCTTAATGAATTGAACTCATTAATATTAAAAAAAGGTCCTTTGTTGCTTTAGTTATCATGTCAGAAATTGGTACTTAAACCATCACCAATCACATGCATAATTTCCATCCTTAAATATCAGTTGAGGATGATACTTTTGTCACTCAACCTATTACTTCTTTGGAAGTGAAAAAGATGGTTTTTAAGCTCAATGTTAGTAAGTCATTAGGACTAGATGATTTTAATAGCCTTTTCTTCTAAAAAACTTGGAGATCTAGTTAAAAAAGATGTGCTACAATTCTTTGATAAAGGTAAGCTGTTAAAGGAAATAAACAAATCTTTATGTTTCTTATTCCTAAAACACAAAACCTTAGCACTATCAAGGAGTTCAGAGTTATTTGGTGTTATAATATGCTTTATAAGATCATATATAAAATAATATCTACCAAGTAAAATACAGTGATAGTTTCTCTTATTAACATATCCCAAAGTGCATTTATCTCGGATATGATGATTGAAGATAACATATTGATGGCCCAAAAGCTCCTCAAGGGTTATGGGAAGAAAAACAAGGCAAAAATTGTATCATAAAGGTGGATTTAAAATAGATTTCAACATAATACAGTAGGACTTCATTATACATATGCTCTAAACCTCCAGATTTCCAATTAGGTTCATTTTTAGATCAGTCAATGCATTTCTACCACATCCTATGGGGTCCTAATCAATGAAAAGTCAACTTGCTTATTTAAGGGGGAAAAAAGAATTAGATAAGGTGATCTATTAGCACCCTATCTTTTCATCCTATACATGGATTCTTTCTATAGATTAACTGACTATACTATCAGTTTTGACAATAGCATCAAGTTCCATTCAATATGTAAAAGGTTAAGTTTATTTAGCTTAACGTTCACTGATGATTTACTACTCTTCTCTAAAGTTGAAGATAAGTCCATCAACTCACTCATGTCATCCTTAAACACATTTAAGCTACTCTTAGGGTCAATTATCAACTTTAATAAAAGTTTCTTAATTGTTTCAGTAGGAGTAAAAGACACAACTCCTTAATTGTCCTATATTTTTAAGCTACAATTCGAAGACCCTCTTATGAATGCATAATTTCATATCTTTTTCATACTTAGATTTAGTGTATTAAGGATGTTTAATGTCCTGTTATGCTCATTTATAGCCATTTTTATGTATAAGACATTAGGGGGAAACAACTGATAAAATATATCTTTAGTTGAGAATTTCCAGCCTCTTATGTAATTAACCTCCTGGGATGTTTTAAGGTTTTTAACATAGATGGACAGTCCAAATCTTAACGTGGTCTTTAGAGAATATTTAGAGGACATCTCAATATTTTCAGGAAGCCCAGATTTGTAGCTATTTGAATTCGTTTGGACTAGCAATCGTTTGTTCAAAGTAAAACTTATTTTTGTAGAATTGACAGCCTGGCCACTGGAGCTATACATGGACATATCTAGGCTTATGAAATCCAAATGAGGTTATTCAAAAGCTCAAATTCAAGCCAATATCCTAGGCCATAATTCCGATGTAGAACTCAAGGCCCAAAAGTGTTGTTTTAAGGGGCTAAAAAGACTAAGAATGAGATATGAAATCTATCTCAACCCAGTATATATTTCCCTTTATTTTTGGCCCATAACGTTAATTATAAGGCTTTGTTTTAAGCAAAATAGATCTTGACCTGAAGATGAGTATGTCAAGTCAGAAATTAAGGGGATATATCTGGACAGAAATACAATTCCATATGTGGTTTGGAGCAGTTGAATTGTTTCACACAATTTACTAGGTTAAGTTATGAGGCACATTTCCGATACAAGTTGATAGAATTTAGGAGAATTTCAAGGGCTTAGGATGTGCATGTACCTATATATATATTGTTCCCCTCTTTTGTTTTAGGAGGCAGATCTGATTTGATAAATTTGTTTTCTTTATTTTTGTTCTTTGTTTTCAAGTATGCAGGGTTAGATCTTTAATTATGTTTAAGAATAACGTGACTTCAATTATCAAGTTATAAGACTCTTATTCTAATTTTATATTTTGTTCATGTTTGCTATCATATATTCTTTTGTGTTTAATGGAATACATTCTTGTTATCAATTGCTTAGGAGGCCTACTAGATGATTGTGATCAATGAATAATTGCTAGAGTAGAGTTTGTGATTCGTATATGTTGTAAAATCTATTCATGAGTAGCAATTAGATTTAATGATTTCTATTGTTGATATCATTACAATCTAAGAAGAATATATAGTAGATTAAATTGACCGAGCTTGTGTGTTGATTATCTACTTTTGGTTGTCCTATGATTCATTAATGCTATTGTGGAATTACACATGAAGAGCTTGTTTTATGTGGTTCAATGATAAGAATTCAATTAATATGCTTGCTTTGTTTGATGATTAAAGAGGACAAGATTAATATATGCTTTTATTTTAATGTAAACCAATTGGTAATTCATGAGTGAAGTGTTATATTGTTGTCTATGATTAACTTGCGATTCGAAGATAAAGTTATCCTTGACAAAGTTCTCTTGATTGATTAATTTGTTTTTATTTATTACTTTCATAATTCTATTAGATCAACTAACCAATCCCCTCCCAATTTAATTTATTCTTTACATGTAAATACAATTTAGAAAAGTGATTTGTTTTAATCTCTATGAGATCGACCTAGACTTATCACTAGCTATAACTTTAAGTTTAGTTATTTTTATTGTGGTGCCACAATACACTGTCAATTTTGGTGGTGTTGTTGCGGATTAATATCCATTGCTTTTCTAAATATCTTTATTTATTTTATTTTATTTTTGATTTATTTTTTCTTATTTTGTTTAATTTTTATTCATGACATAATCTTCTCACTTTGGTGAACTAAAATTTGATCCAAAAATTGAAATAACTCTCCACAGATTGAAAAGATAAGCTGCATAAAGTTTTGAGGATCTGTCACCTTCTGACAGGAAAATTGTTTTTTCACCAAGAATCTAAACAGGTTTAGATTTGCATTCTAATTCATCTAGTGATTCTATTTTTGAAACATATTCTAACATGGCAAAGCAAAATAATGATCGCACTCTTAAGTAGTTGGCTACTCCTGATCTCAACCATCAACCTTTGTGAACTAATTTTCCTACTATTGATGTTGCTTTTGAGTATAAATCTGGTTTAATCCATCTTTTGCCTACTCTTTGTGGTATGCCAAATGAAGATCCTCATAAGAATCTAAAGAAATTTCATATAGTATGTTCTAGCATGAAGCCAACTGGGGTATATGAAGAGCAGATTAAGCTAAAGGCATTCCTTTTCTCATTGGGGGACGCCGCCAAGGATTGGCTCTGCTACTTGTCCTCTAGATAAATCACTACTTGGAATGAGATGGAAAAACTTTTTCTAGAGAAGTATTTCCTTACCTCTTAAGCTACAAATATTCAAAAGGAAATATATGCAATTAGGTAGCATAATAGGCAGACATTATATGAGTTTTGGGAGTGTTTCAAGAGGTTGTGTGTTAGTTGCCTTCACCATCAAGTCAGTGAACAACTCTTGATCCAATATTTCTATGAGGGACTTCTGCCATAAGAAAGAAGTATGATAGATGCATCAAGAGGAGGTGCATTAGTAGATAAGACACCTTTTGAAACCAGAAATTTAATTTCCAACATAGTTGCTAACTCTCAACAGTTCAACATTCGAGTGGATCCCATACCATTAAAAGTCAATGAAGCTAGTATTGCCACATTGGAGCAATAGATAGTTGGGTTGATATCTTTAGTGAGACAGATGGCTACAAATGGTACCCAACAAGTAAAAGCATGTAGTATTTACACAATGGTAGGACATCCAACTGATATATGTCCAACCTTACAAGAAACACCCACGGAACAAGTTAATGCTTTTGGAAGTTTTCCAGGTCAACCATAAAAGAAGAATGATCGTAACTACTCCCATGCACACAATTTGGGATGGAAGAATTCTCTATTTAACAATTATAGATATTAAGGGCAACAATAAAAAAGATCCTACTAACAACCATTTCAAGGGCAAACTCAACCATCAAGCTCTGGACCTTTATGGGAAGACATGATGAAATTACTAGTTTAGAGTGTAGCTCATTTTCAAAATAGTACTATACAATTTCAACAGCAAACAAAAGCTAGTATTCAAAATCTAGAAAATCAAATAAGTCACATAGCTATTGCTATTAGCCGATTGGAAAATTAGAGTTCGGTTAAACTTCCTTCTCAAAAAATTATGAACCCAAAAGAGAATGCTAGTGTTATCACCTTGAGAAGCGGTAAAGAAATAGAGGCACCATATAGGACTCCTCTTATGGGCGATAATGAAGAAACTAAAAAGGAACTCCAAGTGTCTCCAAAAGAAGCTGAAATGGAAAATAAGTTAAACTCTCAATCTCCATGGTTAAACATTTTGCTAATATTTTGCCTCTTTTTCCTTATAGGTTTGCTAAATCAAAGAAAGATGAGTGAGATAAGGAGATTTTGGAAATGTTTAGAAAGGAAAAGGTGAACATACATTTAATTGATGCCATAAACCAAGTTCCAAGATATGCCAAGTTTCTTAAGGAATTATGCACTTCCTAAAGGAAATTAAGAGGAGACGAGAAAGTGAGTGTGGGGGAGAATGTGTCCGCAATCATTCAAAAGAAACTTCCATCAAAGTGTAAGGATCTAGGTACGTTTACAATTCCTTGTAAAATAGGTGGCACCAGATTTGAAAAGGCAATGTTAGATTTAGGAGCTTAAATTAATGTCATGCCATATTCTATTTACACTTCATTGAATTTAGGGCCTTTGAAAGAAACAAATGTCATAATTCAACTAGCAGATATAATAGGTCATATAAGTACTATGTTGTGCAAAATGATATTATTAACCTTGAGTTAGAATATCATATCATATCTTATGCATCTTAAGGATGCCCCTAAGATTGCATTTGGAACACAAGATGGTTATTATAAATTCATAGTCATACTTTTTGGTTTGACTAATTCCCGGTCCACATTTTAAGGTTTAATGAATGACATATTCAAGTTGAGCTTTAGGATACATATCTTTTTTTTTAATGATATCTTGATACATAACCCCGATTTTTTAGTCATACTTGGAACATGTGAGGATTACATCACAAACCTTGATAGAGATTCACTTATTTTTGAAAGCAACTAAATATTTTCTAGTAAGTCAAATGAAGTACTTTAGATATATCATATATGAAAGAGGGGTAGTTACTATCTTTATAGGGTAGAGATAGTGAAGAATTAGCCTACAACTACTTCTGTTAAAAATTTAAGAGGTTTTTTAGGCTTAATTGGAAATTATAGAGTGTTTATTAAGTATTATCAAAACGTAGCTAAATATTTAATTAAAATAGTGTGCAAGGATGCTTTCAAGTGGAATTTTGAAGCTCCCTAACCTAAGGTTTTTATGATTAAAGAATTGGTTGTTATCTATGTACTTACTCTTCCTAATTTCTTTAAAGTTTTTTTTATTGAGTCAAATACAAATGGAATAGTTATAGAAGCTATGCTTCAATAAGATTAACACTCTATTGCCTATTTGAGAAAGGTATTAATAGTAAGGCACTAAAGTTTATCTGTTTATGAAAAAGAGTTTTTAATATTCATTGAAGAAACAGAGTATTGAAAACATTAGTTGATTGGAAGACATTTCATAGTTAAGACAACTCATAAAAGCCTCAAATTCTTGTTAAAACAAAGAGTCAACTCTATTTCAATAACCATGACAACCAAAACTCGTAAGCTATAACTTTAAGGTACTTTTATAAGTAAGAAAGAGAATGTTCTAATAAATTTTTATTTAGGATTTCCAGTGCTAATTTTTGGAGCTAACTATCTCTCAAGATCAAATTAATCTATTTTAAGACATTAAGTATAGTTGAGAATGAGATTCAGCTATATATGATTTGATCAACTAAAATCATAATGTGGTAGTAAGCTTTAATGCTTATGAATGGAAAAATGAGTTAATAAGATAGAAGGAGAGTATGATATGATCAACCACAAAGGAATACAATAGTGTCTTTAGCTTATAATGGAGCATATTAAACGCATTTAGAGGTGATGTGAAATAGCAAGAGGCAAGGCTTTATTTTCTAAAATGTGGTGATAGGCCCATAATTTACATTTTAGGGGTTAAATTATTTATAATTTTGTATTTTTATAGTTGTTTCTATACGGATTATATGATTTTTGCCTATATTTATTTCATTATTTTGTAGGTGATGATTTTAATAGTATAACTTAGATTTGAGAACATCTTTCTCCACCATTATCCAATCAAAGAGATTTTAGTGTGATTTGGAAAAAAAATAGACAAAACATTTTAGAAGGCATGAAAGGTCTACTATAGGTCAAAGATGTCCAAAAGTGGAGAAACTAGTGGAAAAGGGCATAATAGGCACTTAGCATGCCAAAGAGACTAGAGCCTATCTTTCATGAGATTAAGAGGGGTGAGAAACATAATAATACTAATATTGGTTACAATATGGTGCTACAAAATAAATACACACTACCTTGTAATAAATTAAAAAATTTAGAACAAGACTAGTTTTAGTTTGAGGAATGTTAAATCATAAGTTCAAGCATTATATGGCTATATTTTGTAACCATAGATGTAAATACTATCATTAGGAATTGTTAGATTTCTGACTGATCATCGTAGATTCAATTTTAGGCATAAAGATTAGAAGAAGAATTATAATACATGCATTAGGAGAATAATCTCCTTAAATTTAGAGTGTAAAAGTATATTAGATGACTATGATAATGGACTAAGAGGTGGTAGTTACATAATTAAATATACCTATGTAACTGAAGAGAAGACATAGATATATTAACTTAATTGTTATTTGATTGTGCTATTTGGTGAGCAGCCAAAATTTAATACCACAAGTGCACGATGTAGTTGTAACTAGTACTGGCAAGTATGGGTCAATCCCACGAGGATGGTAAGTACTAATAATTACTATTATTCTATTATCAATAATATTATTCAATACAATATTAGGAAGTTTGAAATAAAAAGTCTTTTCTCACACCTATTATATTCTACATTAGAATTCCATTGTCAAAATAAAAAAAAATCTATAATAATTACTATTATTTTATTATCTAACCCACAGATTGATTATGGTTGAATTAATGAAACTAAAATTAAACAATTAAAGCAAATAAACATCACGATTTAAAGTAAAGAATTGGCAACACTAAATTAATTACTGATATTAGATAATTAGTACCTAAGCTTCAAATCCCTCTAAACCCTTAACCGATTGTTTATTTTTCATACAATTATGTTGTTGATTAATTAGATTGTGGAGATTCCTAAGGTATGTTAGTAGATGACCTTGAGTCTATTAACAACTAATTCTAAGGTCTCTAACTGAATTACTCAGGTTAAAACTTATAGGATTACGTTACCATATTATAAATCCCTTTATTAGATTTGAACCTAATCTAAAATATTTATGTTGTCTTATCTCTAGGATTGTAATCAACTTTTTATAATTATTGCAGATCTATTCAAACCTAGGATTCCTCAAATTAAAGTCTAAAAATCAAATTAATAGACAATAAATAAAATGGATAATTGGATCTTAATAATCAACAAACATAATTTGCATTCACAAAAGAATCAAAACATGTCAAAGGTATTCAACTAGGGTTCATATGACGTAGATACTAATAGAGAATTTATCTATACATCATTGAACATGAAATCATATCCATATAAACATAAAACAAAATAAAAACATCGGAATCATAATTCTAAATCTCTATAATTGTTCTTTATCATGTATTCTGACAATTTAGACATCCGATCTTGTGTTCTGATGGATCTGTCAACAAAAATACCATATCTTCTGCTCCTTAAGCTCCAAATTGCCTCTA
>JANQAP020000050.1:539368-573158 GCA_026874005.2 Erythroxylum coriaceum
GAATGTAGATTTACCATATTATAATCCCTTAAATCTAGGGATTATAATTTCCTCAAATTGTATATAAATATTGTACAATCCTTTTGATAAAATACAGGAAAACATATTTTCAAGACTTAATTTAAGGAATCTTCTCTCTTCCTTACCTACATCCACTATTCCAACATCAAAAGGAAGCTGACTAAATTGTTAACTTTTAAAAGGAACATTATCAATGCATAACACATCATATGATTTTCTTTTCTTGTTGGGAATTGAATTGACTAAAACATTTCATGTGATGCAAAAGAATTTAAAGTCTAAAAGAAATAAAAGAGGACAAATTAGTCAATGACAAGCTTTAATTTAAGTGAGATGAAGGTTGGAAATTAAGTTGATACCAAAAATAACAAGGACTGAAATTTAGATTATGTTAGTATTCCTCATTAAATAGAAAGTAATCGTACGTCAAATATATTATTCTAGGTTAGATATGTTATGCTAGTTGTTTAGGACTTACAAAAATTTTTTGTAATAGAATTTGTGTCAAATCTTTTCCTACTAGACTAAAGGTTCTAAGAACTTCTCTATAGAGACGTGTGTACTCAACCCGTCAATAACAACCTATCCTGAATTTTTTCTACAAATTTGAATTTTCAAATAAAAGTTGTGATTCTTTTTTCTAAGAATAATTCTTAGACCCTAGGGATGATCCCTAGATTCCTACTCTCCATTGTTTGTGCTCCTTACTAAATTCCAGCAATTCTAACCTAAAATCCCAGCAACCAGTATCCTAAATTCTAACCAAATCAAACCTACATCCCACCCTTATTAATCCTAGCCTAAATTTTCAACGATCAAACCCTAACAACCCAGCTATATCAAATCTGAAATTTCAGCATTCCAAGCTAAAATCTAGACCATAAACTTGATATTCCAGTAGTATAATCTCAGTCATTTCCTAATTTTGTGAGTTTTAGCTACAGTTAATACTTCTTTTATTTGTCCTATATCACCATGTTTCAAACCATGTAGTCCCCATGAGAATGTTCTAGTCAATCTTGCAATTGTATCATATATGTAGATCATTATACACTACTGGTTAATTAGGATAAAACCCATTCACACACTTGTGAAATTGCGACTTCCATCACCACTCACTTGCACAGTTGCTACTTTCCTTCTTCTATAATATCGTTGCTTTGGTCACTCATCATTACCTACTTTAAAAAAAAAATTCTATTTAGTTTGTCTTCATCAAAATATGATCTTATTAGTTCAGGAAGCATTATCGAGTTCAATTCCCTCGTAGTGATTGTCGAATTATGCAGTCTTATTTGGAAAGATTGTATAGTTATAGAAAACAGTATAATTTCCTGATTTCTAGGAACTAGAGTTAGATACAGATTTTAAGGAGTTTCCTATTTTTAGGGAGTTTGTTACTATTTTTAAGCTAGACAATTGTATATATAAACTAAGGGCTGTAACCTAATTGGAATATGAGAAAGAAATTCATTCTTCTCTTATGATATTTGACATGGTATCAAAGCTGTTGGCTCTTTCCTGATAAACTCTGAAATTTTGTTCTGGTCATCCCAACCAAATCGTCTTAGCTTTCTCTCTCATATTTTCCTATTTTTACCCTTTGTTTTATCAATCAATCATGTCATAATCACCCAAAAGTTATGCCGAAATCACCAGTCCTGTCACAAGTGCCCCTGCATTCGAGAATACTGTTGCTGCTATAACCGGAGATTTGCAGAACATTCAAGCCGCATATCGATTGAATGGGAAGAATTACTTGAAGTGGTCACAATTGGTCCGCACATTCCTAAAAGGAAGAGGGAAATTGAGCCATTTAATGGGCACAGGTCCCTCGCAGGACGATCCCAAATTTGCGACATGGGACGAACAAGACTCCATGGTAATGTCATGGTTATGGAACTCGATGCTGCCAGAAATTAGTGATACATGTATGTTCCTCGAAACTACCAAGGAGATTTGGGAAGCTATTCGACAGACATATTCCAAGATTAATGATGTTGCACAAATCTACGAAATTAAGACGAAAGTTTCAGCAACCAAACAAGGGACTCGGACTGTTACTAAATATTCAAGTCTGTTACAAAGCTTGTGGCAAGAGATGGACCATTATCAATGCATCCAAATGCGCTGCAGTGAAGATGTAGCAATTCTAAAGCATTTTGTGGAAAAAAATTATGATTTTTTGGTAGGATTAAACGTTAAATTTGATGCTATAAGCGTGCAAATTTTAGGAAAACCGGACCTGCCGTCTCTGAATGAGACAAGCTCTATTATACGTGCGGAAGAGGGTCGTCGAAGTGCTATGCTTGAACCTCAAGGAGGAGATGGTTCTGCACTCGTTACCAAGGCCACATGATTGGAAGAGGCAAATAATCCTTCATTAGTTACTCGAGGGGACTCAATCAAACCATTTAACCGATAATCTCTATTCTGCACATACTGCAAGAAGCATCGCCACACCAGGGAGAAATGCTGGAAATTTCATGGCAAGCCCAATCGAAGTGGGAATGATCGAAGTCAGGCACATATGGTGAGCACTTCGTCAACTAGTGAAGAAAATTCCAAAAACTCTACCCCTTAATTTAACATCGAAGAAATTGAGAAACTAAAAACCTTTGTGGAGTCCTTTGAGAAGCCAACCTCAACAGGTACTTGTTCATTGGCATTTTCAGGTATTTCTTCTTCCTCTCATACTAATGTCTCAGAAAGAAATTCTCCTTCCATGTGAGTGATTGATTCGGAGCCACTAACCATATGACCTGTTCCTCCAAACATTTTATCTCTTATAATCCCAGCTGTAGCCATAAAAAGATCACAATAGCCGATGGATCCATCACCACCGTAGCTGGCCAAGGGGATATATATATAAACAAGGATCTTACACTAAGAAATGTTCTCCATGTTCCAAAGCTATTTGCAAGCCTTATTTCCATTCAAAAATTAACCATAGATTCAAATTGTAGTGTAACCTTTTTTCCTTCACATTGTGTCTTTCAGGCACTAGACACGAAGAAGATGATTGGATGTGCTAGTCAAAAAGGCAGTCTCTATTTCTTGGAAAAACAACACAGTATAATAGGAGTTGGTAATCCCTTATCTACATCCTTTTTTTCTCAATCTATCATGTCAAACCAAAATAAAATTTGGCTTCATCATCGTTGTTTAGGTCACCCATCTTTTAGAGTGCTCAAGTTGATGTTTCCTTCTTTATTTAAAGGTCTTGCGTCTGAAGTTTTTCATTGTGATGATTGTGAATTTGCCAAGCACAATCGTGCTTCCTTTCCAATAAGCAACAAAAAAACCTTTGTTCCTTTTTCTCTCATTCATAGTGATATTTGGGGACCTTCTACCATTCCAAATGTTTTGGGTGCTAGGTGGTTTGTTTCATTTATTGATGATTGTACTCGAGTCACATGGCTTTACCTCTTGAAAAATAAATCTGATGTTAGCACTGCTTTTCCTAATTTTTACAACATGATAATACTCAATTTGATGTAAAAATTAAAAGATTTCGATTGGACAATGCCAAGGATTATTTCAATCAAACCCTTTCTCCATTCTTTCAGAAAATAGGAATTATTCATGAATCCTCATGTGCTACGACCCCACAACAAAACGGCGTGGCTGAGCGAAAGAACGGACATCTCCTAGAGATTACTAGAGCATTGTTGTTTCACAAGAATATTCCCAAACAATACTGGGGTGAAGCTGTATTAACCGCTGCCCATCTTATTAACAGCTTCCAACAGGTGTCCTTGGGTTCAAAAGTCCAATTGATATTCTCACAAAATTTTTCCCAAGCTTCTCTGCTTCAAACAATCTTATACCTCGAATCTTTCGCTGTGTTGCATTTGTTCATGTTCATTCTCACAATAGGAGTAAATTGGATCCACGTGCTCTTCGATGCATTTTTATCGAGTATTCCTCCACACAAAACGATTATAAATGTTTTCATCCACCTTCTAAAAGATTTTTTGTCTCAGTCGATGTTACTTTTCTTAAAGATGAATCTTTTTTTTTTGAAGATGAATCTTTTTTTCAACACACTTATCTTCAGGGGGAGACCGTGAGTGAAGATAAAGCAAAGGATATGATTCTTCTTGACCCTAGTTTTGTTCAGCCTATACCCATAACTGTCTCTGAGACCACTTCTCCGTCAATCGAGTCGGCCAAATCTGTTGAAATGACGAAAGATAAAGGAAATCAAGATAACATTCAGCCACTGCAAGTTTATTCTAGGAGGAAAATACCAGTCTCTCAACCAATACAGGTCCAATCTCCCATTCGTGTTGTTGCCCAATGTGAATAAAAGATGTTTTGCTCTGTATATGATTTCTTTGAGAATGTAGTACATATATACATCAATAGGAATACCGAATAGGATAGAGGATCTATACAAATACAAGAGATAATCCTAAGATAACGTTATCTAATCTATATAATCTAATTACAATCAGATTATCACAATATTATGTGATAATAGCGTATCTTAACCACACTCCCCCTCAAGTTGGATCATAAATATCAATCATGTCTAACTTGCTAATACATTCTTCAAACACTTGTCTTTGAAATCCTTTGGTAAATACATCTGCTGTCTACTTTTTCGTTGGTACATAAGTTAGGCATATTGTCCCATCTTCTATCTTTTCCTTGATAAAATGTCGATCAACTTCAACATGCTTTGTTCTCTCATGGTGGATTGGATTGTGTGTCATGCTTAGGGCTGGATTGATATCACAATAATGCTTTATAGGTGACTCAAAAATGATTCCCAATTCTATCAGCACCCTTTTTAACCAGACACTTTCACAAATCCCGTTTGCAACTGCTCTCAGGTCAGCTTCTGCACTACTCTTGGCTACCACCTTTTGCTTCTTATTTTGCCACGTGACCAAAGTTCCCCACACGAAAGTGCAATATCTAGTGGTTGATCATCTATCCTCTTCTGAACTCGCCCAATCTGATTAGTATATATTTCAATTGTTCTATGATCTCCCTTTTTGAATAATAATCATTTCCCAGGAGTACCCTTTAAATACTGTAAGATCTTATAAACTGCCTCAAAATGCTTGCTCATCAGTGCATGTCACGGCAAAAGCAATTAGGGATATCAATGGGCCGAGCCGGGCCCGAGTTGCCTCTGGCTCGGTCCAACCTTGGGCCATGTGGCCCTTGGCCCGGTGGGCCGACATGGGCTGGCCGGGCCCATGTGTTTTTTAAAATCAAAAATGTTCAAAACGACGTCGTTTTGAAAATAATCGACGGGCCATGGGCCAGGCCGGGTCTACTCAGGCAAAGCGACATCGTTTTGAAAATAACCGATTGGGCACGGGCTAGGCTGAGCCGGGCCACTTTTGACATGCCTAAAAGCAATATTTAGTCTGGTATGAGACAAATAAATTAGCCTTCCCACTTTTGTTTGGTATTCTTCACAGTTAACCAGTTTATCTTCATCTTCACGCTTTGTACTTTCAATGGGGGTGGTGCTTGGTTTACATCCTAACATTCTTGTCTCCTTCAAGAGATCAAGAATGTACTTCCTTTGTGAGATGTAAATCCCTTTCTTTGATCTAGCTACTTCCATGCCTAGGAAATACTTCATTTTTCCCAAGTCTTTAACTTCAAATTCTTTCCTCAAAGTTGACTTGAGTCTTGTAATTTCCTCTACATCATCACCAATTACGACAATATCATCTACATACACAATCAAAATTCTCTTCTTACCTTCTCTAATTTTGAAGAACATCATATGATCCGACTCAGCTTGTGTGTATCCTTCTATTTTTAGGACTTTGGCAAATCTTTCAAACCAAGTTCGTGGTGATTGATTTAGCCCATATAGGGATTTTCTTAGTCTGCATACTCTGTTTTCTCCTCCTTCCTCATCAAACCCTGGAGGAAGTTTCATATACACTTCTTCCTTTAGTTTGCCATTTAAGAAGGCATTTTTAATGTCAAGCTGTTGAAGAGGCTAGTCGAAGTTAGCAGCTACAGATAGCAATAGTCTGATAGTATTTAGTTTGCCCACAAGTACAAATGTCTCACTGTAGTCCATCCCATAGGTATGAGTATAGCCCTTTGCTACTAATCTCGCCTTATACCTCTCAATGGAACCATCAGCTTTATATTTGACTATGAATATCCACCTACACCCCACGGGTTTCTTCCCTTTTGGCAAATCAACTTCTTCCCACATTTCATTCTTTTCAAGTGCTCTTATTTCTTCAAAAACTACTACTCTCCATTCTGGAACTTTAAGAGCTTCTTGGATATTATTGGGGATGTTAATTCTGTCCAAATTAGCAATAAATGCTTTATATTGAGAAGATAAGCATCATAAGAGACAAACCTCTCAATCGGGTGCATGGTACATGATCTAGATTTCTTTCGTAAAGCAATTGGCAGTTCTAGATCTGTATTGTCTTCTTGTTCCTTACTACTCTGAGCTTCTTCGGCAGGAACCTGCATTGGTTCAGAGATTGGTATAGCTTCAAGAACAGGGAGTGTATTACTTGTTTTCTTCTTCCGAGAGTACACATTGAGTGTATGGTCAGGTATGGCTACTTTTGTATCAAGATTTGTCTCTATAGGAGATGCATTGGACATAGGCGTTAGGTTCAGGAACAGATGTACAAGGAGGTTCAGGTTGAGATTCATCACCAAACTCACTCCAATACTCCCCCTAAATCGAAGACTTGGGATAGAAGGAATCTGTCTCAGAAAAGGAGACATCACAACTAACAAACAACCTTTTTGATATAGGATCATAGCATTTATACGCTTTTTGTGTAGCAGAGTAACCCAGAAACACACATTTTTTGGCACTTGGATCAAGTTTGTTGTGTGAATAACTGTAAATAAAAACTGTACACTCGAAAACCTTTAGAGGAAGGTTAGTTTCAAGATGGGTGGTAGTATGGATTTCTTGAAATTTCTGAAGAGGTGTTTTGAAAGAAAGAACACGACTAGGCATTCGATTAATAAGGTAGGTTGCAGTAAGGATAGCATCCCCCCAAAAGAATTTTGGAACATTGCTAGTGAACATCAAGGCCCCAGCTACTTCAAGAAGGTGTCTATTTTTTCGCTCAGCAATTCCATTTTGTTGAGGACTATTGACACAAGTACTTTTGTGGACAATTCCATGTTTTTGGAAGAATGTATGAAGATTTTGATTAAAATATTCAATACCATTGTCAGTATTAAGGATTTGAATATTTGTTTGAAATTTATTTTTTATCATCTGATAAAAGTTGATGCACACAATAGGGACTTCAGTTTTATCCTTCAAAAGAAACACCCAACACAAACGAGTATGATCATCGATGAATGTAATGAACCACTTTGAATTGGTTCTATTAGCAACATGAGATGGGCCCCAAAGATCACTATGAATAAGTGAAAAAGGTTTTGTGGGTTTGTATTCAAACCTTGTAAAAGAAATTCTTTAATGCTTAGCAAATTCACAAGCATCACATTGAACACAAAGATCTTTATTTATTGAAATATTTGAAAACAATCGTGACATATACTGGAAGTTTGGATGACCAAACCTTTTATTCCATATCAATAGTTCATCATTCTTAGGGACAATCACACTATTACTCAAGCTATAAGGAGTAGAATGACTTTCTTCATCTCCAAAGTAGTATACTCCATCTACCTCTTTAGCTTTGCCAATCATCTTCCCTAATGACAGGTCCTGTATAACACAATGAGTAAGGAAAAAATGAGCACTACAATTAGCTTCTTTTGCCAATTTACTAACTGAAATGAGGTTACAGTCCAGATTTGGAACATGTAGAACAGAATTTAATTTCATAGTCTGTTACTTTGATATCTCCTTGTCCTGCAACCGAAGAAGAATCACCATTTGCTACCTTAATCTTTTCATGCCTAGCACAAGGAAAATATGAATGAAACAGGTTATAATCATCTGTCATATGGTCTGATGCTCCAGAATCAACTATCCATTTCTTCCTACCGTATGAAGATAAAAAAGCTTGTAGGATATTACATCTCATAGTAGCATTGGCAACTATAGTTGTCTTCTATTGGTGGCTGTCATTTTGGAGATTCTTTAGTATTTTCAATAATTTCCCTAGTGAAATATTCAGCTCACCAGCTTGTTGTTTCTAACTATCTTCAAATTTTTCTGTTCCCCCTTCACTAGATACTTGATAGCCTCGATTTTTTCCTTTTCGTGGTTTCCAATCTAGAGGTTTTCCATGGATGTCCCAGCATGTGTCTTTGGTGTGACCACTTTGTTTGCAGTGATCACACCACTTCTTCTGACCCTTCTTACTAGATTCGCCACGGGACATCAATGCAGACGCTTCGTTAGTAGGTATTGGAGACAAAGTTTGTTCTTCTTTTGACTCCTCTTTTACCATAATTATCCTCCTTGCTGCTTCCCTCCTAACTTCAGAAAAAACTTCTTTAGCTATTGGTAGAGGAACTCTACTTAGGATTCTGCCACGGACATCATCCAATTTTTTGTTGAGACCAGCCAAAAATTCAAATACTCTTTCTTTTTCAATTTTCTGGTTGTAAATCACATCTTCCTTGCACCTCCACTCTTCATCCAACAGAAGGTCAAGTTCCTGCCATAATGCTACCATTTCAACCCAAAATTCTATAACTTCTCTGTCGCCTTGCTTCATTTGCTATAGCTTTGTTTTTATCTCGTAGATTTGCGATGCATGCTCTCCATCAGAGCATGATTGTCGCACCCCTTCCCAAATTTCTCGAGCTGTTGGCAAAAACATGAAGGTATGTTTGAGCGACGGTATCATGGTGTTGATAAGCCATGACGAGACCATGGAGTTGTCTATCTCTCACTGTTGCACAACTTGCGAGTTCATTGGGTCTGGATTGTTTCCATCTCCGATGATAAAGCTCAGCTTCCCGCATCCTCCAATGGCGAGTTTCATAACTTGAGCCCACTCTCGATAGTTCGTTCTATTCAGTTTGTCAGAGACGATGACAACTAAAGCTCGTTCAAGATCAGAGGTCATCGAAGACTGACCTCTAGTCTGGTTTGGATTTGTCGTGGAGGATGCCTCAAGATTGGAAGCCATTTCTTGACTTGTTAGGGTTGACTCCTCGATTTCACTATCTCTTTCACGTGGCTCTGATACCATGTGAATAAGAGCTGTTTTGCTATGAATGTTATTTCTTAGAGAATGTAGTACATATATACATGAATAGGAATACCGAATAGGATAGAGGATCTATACAAATACAAGAGATAATCCTAAGATAATGTTTATCCCTAAGATAATGCTATCTAATCTATATAATCTTATTACAATTAGATTATCAGCATATTATGTGATAATACCTTATCTTAACCACACCCAATTTCCCGAAACCACTCCCAAACCAACCGACAATGTCACACCAAGTGTTGAGTCAATTGAACCAACAGACGAACATAAAAAACCAAGTACTGAAGACCTACCAATTGCACTTAAGAAAGGAACAAGAACCTGCATGAAACATCCACCGTCTCTTTTCATGTCCGATCAAAATCTATCCCAAAACCATAGAGCCTTCCTAACCAATCTCCATACAATTCCCACATCGAGAAATCTAACTGAGGCATTAGGAGACAAAAAATGGGAGGACGCCATCAAGACCGAGATGAAAGCCCTTGAGAGGAACAAGACATGGGAGTTAGTTGAATTGCCGAGAGGGAAGAAACTGGTCGGATGTAGGTGGGTTTTCACTATAAAATACAAGGCTGACGGCTCGGTGGAAAGATACAAGGCAAGATTGGTAGCCAAAGGATACACTCAAACTGATGGCATTGATTATCTAGAGACATTTGCCCCTGTTGCTAAAATGAACATGATACGGATACTTTTGTCATTAACTGCTAATTTCAAGTGGAATCTACAACAACTTGATATTAATAATGCATTGCTCCATGGTGATATAGAAGAGGAAATTTACATGAAAGTTCCGCCTAGATTTGAATCTAAAGAGGGAATGGTGTGCAAGCTGAAAAAAGCTTTTTATAAGCTCAAACAATCACCGCGAGCTTGGTTTGGGAGGTTTGCTAAGGTGATGATCTCATTGGGATACAAGCAGAGTCAAGGAGACCATACTTTGTTCGTGAGACACTCAAATTTTAGGGGAGTCACAACATTGTTAGTTTATATAGATGATATCATTGTGACAGGTAATGATGTAGAAGAGATGAACAATCTGAAGCAATGTCTCTTGAGGGAGTTTGACATCAAAGAACTAGGAAAATTAAAGTACTTCCTAGGCATTAAAGTAGCTCATTCAAAACAAGGAATTTTCATCTCTCAACAAAAGTATGTACTTGACTTGTTGAAAGAAACAGGAAAGATGGGTTGTAAACCAGTGGAGACACAGATTGAATTCAATCATGGATTATGTGATGCTCCAGAAGATCCCATGGTAGATAGAGGATCCTATCAGAAGCTTGTTAGGAAGTTGATATATTTGGCACACACAAGACCAGATATACATTTGCAGTGAGCATGGTTAGTCAATTTATGCACAATCCCAAAGAATCACATCTCAAGGTAGTAAATAGGATATTACAATACTTGAAAGGCAGCCCGGGAACAGGAATTATGTTTAAGCGAACGTTAGAATTGGTCGACAGGAGATCAACGTCTGGTTACTGTACTCTCCTAGGTGGTAATCTTGTAACATGGAGAAGTAAGAAGCAGAACGTGGTAGCAAGATCAAGCACAGAGTCAGAGTTCAGATCAATGGCGTTGGGAATATGTGAGTTACTCTGGCTGAAGATAATCCTAGATGATTTGAGAATAAAATGGAAAGGATCCATGAGGCTGTACTGTGATAATAAATCAGCCATCAAAATTGCACATAACCTTGTTCAACATGATCGAACAAAGCATGTTGAAGTTGATAGACATTTTATCACGGAAAAACTAGACAGTAGCTTAATATGCACTCCATTTGTGTCAACCAAGAATCAGTTGGCAAACATGCTTACAAAGGGATTGACAAGCACTCTGTTTCAAGATATTATTAGCAAGCTTGGGATGGAAGATATCCATTCACTAGCTTGAGGGGGAGTGTCGAATTATGTAGTCTTATTTGGAAAGATTGTATAGTTATAGAAAATCGTATAATTTCCTGATTTCTAGGAATTAGAGTCAGATACAGATTTTGAGGAGTTTCCTATTTTTAGGGAGTTTGTTACTATTTTTAAGCTAGACAATTGTATATATAAACTAAGGGCTGTAACCTAATTGAAATATGAGAAAGAAATTCATTCTTCTCTTATGATATTTGACAGTGATAAATGAGTCTTTCCCTTTTTTTTCTTGTTCAATTTGACATTTGGTGTTTGAGTTCAATGCTTCTCTTGATTTTTTATATTTTAATACTTTTATAAATGATCAATCTTGTTTTGCTTGGTTATTTTGTTAAAGAATCAAGCTAATTTATTTATTATATTTCAAAAATTTTCTGATGAAATAAGAACTAAATTTGATTGTCTTCCTAATGATCTTGCATAGTAACAATTCTTGTGAATATCTTTTGCCAAGTTTCAATCTTTTATTTTTCCTGCTTATGGTATTTTTGCATCAAACTTCTTGCCCTTACACACCTCTACAAAATGGAGTCATTAAGCACAAATAATGTCATTTACTTCCGAAAACATGTACTTCTTCACATGTGTCGATATTATGCATAGGAAATAATTAGTTAGAGTATTTTATGGGATACGATTATTAGTTAGCTGTATATTTATGTATATCCTAGAATTAGTTGTATGATTGTGTATATCCCTAATTTCTAGGATATATTCTAGGGATCTTTCCTGTATATATCTGCCTTGTAACCTATTCAAGTAGAACGACATAATAGAATTATTATGCTTTACAACATGCATGTCCCTTCTCTTTATTAAGATAATGCCATCCTTCCATCCATATATTTGATCAATCTATAGCTTTTATACTCTTACAAGGTCATATCCCTTGCACTATGTTATATCTTAATACCCCTCCACACCATTTTAGTCTACATCAATTTGGTTGTGTGTACTTCGTTCATTTATGGTCCAGGTTCTACCAAACTTTCTCCAAAAGCCGAACATGTCTTCCTTAATTCCTCAAGACTTCAAAAAGGTTATTTTCTATTTTGTAGATGTTGAATTGTTTGAGTATATTCTATATTATTCTTCCTCTACCAACATCTGTTGTTCGCCTATCTGTCCCCTCCCTTTCAATCCTCTTATCACTCTTAAGGTCCCTTTTGGCTTTTTTGAAGCTCTAGCCTCCAATGAATAGGTAATTGCTCCCTTCAAATGCAGCCATGACAAGTGAAGTACGATTTGTGGTTTCCTCTAATGGTACTCCAACTACAACGAGTCCACTCATCCCCTCAGATCTTCCACTGTGTGACTTTGAAACACGTTAATTTTGAATCTTATCAATCTTTAATTTGCATTTAATCATTCCTCATCTCCTACCTATATTGTGTCTATTCCCACCTTGTCTTCTATTTATATTCTTAAAATAGTGATTGAGGTTTTAGCTCTAACTAACAGGACTTGGGAGCTTTTACTCTCGAGCATTGGTTTTTGTGGGTTTTCACTACTAAATCGACCCACCCAATGGTACTATTTATTGCCTTAAGGCTCATATTGTTGCAAAAAGCTACACTCAAATTTTTTGTTTGGATTATGAGGATACCTTCTCACTGGTGGAAAAAGTTACTTGCACTCTCCTTGCTATATCTATTGTTGCTCACTTTAGTTGGCTCCTATACCACATAGACATTAAAAAGAGTTCACAGTGATCTTTAGGGCAAAGTCTATATGGAACAACCTCCCAGGTTTGTTGCTCTAAGGAAGTTTGCTTATGTATTTCGCATGATAAACCCATATATGGCCTTAAACAATCTTCTAATGCCTAGTTTAGGAGACTGAGTGCGATAGTACAAAACTTTGTCCTAAGCATCGATCAGACCACTCAATCTTCTACCATCATAAAACACAAACTCATCATTAAAGTTGTCTATGTAGATGAAATAATACTTAAGAGAGGTGATTTAGAACGCATTTATGAAATGAAAGATCAACCTAGAAGAAGTAGGACAAATAGAAATAAGTATTAACTTATAACTAAAACTCACAAAATTAGGAAATATGGCTGATATTAGGCTGTTAAAATATCAAGTTTCAGATCTACATTTCAATTAGGAACGAATTTCAGATTTGGTACAGTTGAGTTTTTAGGGTTTGTTTGCTAGAAATTTAGGCAAAGATTTTAAGGTTTAATATGATTGGAATTTAGGTTTGATATTACTAGAATTTTGACTTTTAGTTGCTGGAACTTTAGGTTAGAATTGCTGGATTTTAGGGAGGAACTCAAACAATGAAGGGTAGGAAACTGGGAATCATTCCTAAGATCTAAGAATCACTTTTAGAAGAAAGCCTCACACCTTCTAATTAAAAACGCAAAGTTGTAGAAAAAAATTCATGGTAATTTGTTGTTGAAGGACTAACTATATACATATTCATAGAAGAGTTCTTAGAAATTCTAGTAGAGTAAGTGTCCCTAACAAATTTAAATCCTATTACAATAAAAATTTTACAAAATCTAAGTAGCTAGGATTATATATCTAAACTAGAATAATATATTAAACTTACTACTACTTCCAATATAATAAGGAATACTAATATAATCTAAATTTCAGCCCTTGTCTTTGTTGTCAACTCAATTCCAAACCTTCATCCCACCAAATTCTATTTTGTGGTTGACTAATTTTTCCTCTTTTATTTCTTCTATAGACTTTAAGCTCTTTTACATCACTAGAACAACAATTTCAAATGAAGGACCTTGTTCTTTTGAAGTACTTTGTGGGCATTGAGGTAGCATGGTCTAAGCAAAACATTTACCTCTCATAAAGAAAATATACTCTAGATCTTTTATAAGAGACTAGATTATTAGACACTAAGCCAATAGACAGTCATATAGATCCCAATGTAAAACTTGTAGCTAATCAAGGTGAGCCTTTATCTAACCTAGCAAGCTATTGGGAATTAGTAGGGAATTTTTGGTAACTCATAGTCACAAAACCAAATATCGCATTTCTTGTAAGCGTGGTAATCCTTATGTTGAACATTGGAAAACAACATTTTGTACTCTACAGTTTGTGAAACAGGCTCCTAGACACACTTTTTGTATATAACTATAGACATCTTAATATATTAGACTATGCAGATGCAAATTTATGTCACCGTTAGATATATGTTTAATGTCAAGTTATATTACATATTTGTAGGAAGAAATTTGATACCGAGATAAAGTAGAACCACAAAGTGGTAGCACATTATAGTGCAAAAGTTGAGTATAGAATTTTGTTTGAAGTCTCTTGTGCATTGTTATGACTACGCCCTCTCCTTGAAGAAACTAAAATTTCTTTCAAGACCTACTTTACCAAAACCTATGAAGCTAATATGAGACAATCAAGTAGCGATACATATAACATCAAATCCAATTTATCACAAGAGCACAAAGCACGTAGAGGTGGATTATCACTTCATTGAGAGGATAATTTTCAAAGAGTTAATCACAAAGTTTACAATCCCAACATGTTAGTTACCTAATCAATTTACCAAATTCTAATGAAGTTTGAGAATTTCATATGTTTGTTCTAAGATATACATCAATAATATATATGCAAAAACATTAGGAGTATTTATAGTAAGTGCCTTTTAGTCAATCTTGTAATTATGTAATACTTATATATAACAATATACCAATGGAGAATTAGGGCACATAACCCATTCACCCACTTTTTACAATTTTCACGAGAAAAACTAGAATCATTGTTTCATGATGGGTTGTATACTAACAGGAACTAAAATCATTTATGCCAACTCCATTACCTGTTTAGATGAAACTTCATATTCATCTTCCCAACTGCTTCGGGCCTTTTCTAGAGATGACAATTTCCGGTATTTGCTTTTCAACTCTGCCTGTGGCATTTCCCTGATGAAACATAGAAGGGGTTGAGCACAAACAATAGGTCACACAAATCCCAACTAACCATCACCAAGTTCCTACCTTACTGACTCCCCAACCGCAGGCCTTACAATCTTAAACATTCCAGAAGCAGCACTGGGACAAAAATCATTTTTGAGAAGTTTAAAACACCAAAATTTAAATATGAATTTGAAGTGCATAAACATAATAGTATGAAAATGGAGATGATATAATTCATTCACAGATATCAGCACTAAAAGATTACTTATCTAACCTAACAAGTATAAAAAAAATGTCACCAAAGCCTTTTATATTATCAATCTTCATTTGCAAGTCTAATTAAAGTGATATGGCATACCAAAGTTATGTGAAATTCTAGATCATTTGCTCACAAACTATATCGTTTACTAAGCTACAGGAACCTGCCAAAGTAACAAACCTGTTTGACACATTAAGGAAAGCTCATGGAATGCTTTTGAGCTGTGTGCATCCTGACATTGATTCAGCAGATATAAAATGTTTCTCATGGCAGTGAAAAAGAGATGCACACCCCAAAAGACGATTAAATTCACTGTTCAAAGAAGATAATATGCTCATGAACCACCAACTTGAATCAAAAAGTAGTTTTCAGCACATCGTTGGGTATGTTTAGTTCAAATGGTTTAATTCTGCCGATAGTTAATAGTCAATAACTATTGACTGATGATTATTAGCTGGAAAGTCATCAAATGATTAGTAAGATCAACTAATCACTGCTTGGAATTCATATAATACACAAAAATATAAACGTTACATATGCATTTACAACTATCTCCTGAGCAAGAAAATCAATTCATTCCAATATTAAATCAAGTAATATATAAATTAAATAGAGAATTTTATTTACTAATAAATATTAACAAGAATCTATTTTATTTCATTAAAATAAATTATTAAATTAGTGAAATTTTATTTCCAAACTAATTAAAAACTAATTTTATTATTTAGAATTAAAATTTTGATAGTTAAAAATTATTTCATAAATAAATATTTAAAAATTTTAAGTATTCTTAAAACAAATTAAATTATTAAATTATATTATTCATAATTCTTATTAGTAATTAATATTAAATAAACAATATAATAATAAAATAAAAATGGAAAGAAAACAAAAAAAATCAAAGCCAGTTTTATGATTTTCATAAGTTACAAAAATAGAAAGAAATAGAAATCAAAAACTTAAACAAACAGATTTATTTTATTGAAATTGAGACAAAAATATAAAACTAAAAACAACCCAACAAGGTAAACAACCAAAGATGGCAGAAACTGCTTGGCCTGGCTCTGCCTAAAGTCAACGGACATGGCCTAATTTGATCAAGCTCAAGTTGAGCTCAAGCCTGGGGTGAGCAGCCCGGGAGACTCAAATTTTATTGGGCTATGAATTGGGCTAGAGAGGCTGCAGATTAGGGGATAGGGTCCAACTCGGCCCAGTACTAGCCCTAAAACAACCCACTAAAGAAAATAAATTAAAGCATAATATAAAGAAATAACTGAGGAGAAATTTTCATATTTATAATTTGTTCCTTTTCTATTTAATTAGGCTAAACAAGGATTTCCTATTTAGGTTTGATTTCCATTTTAACAAGATATTACTTCATCTTTCCAATTAACAATAAAATCCTTCTAGGACTTAGGTTTTCCCATTTTGGGTATGGCTTTTAGTAACACTTCAATAAATAAGAGCTTTGCTTGAGAAATACAACCACCTTTGAATTCAAGTTTACTATTAAGGAGATTTTGTCATAAACCTAATTGTTCCAACCACAATCTACCCGAATTCTAGCTTACTTTATTGAATTTTCTGCCCTAACCTCTTTTCCCTACATCAAAAACACCCAAAACAGTTCATTGCGCTATATAAACACTGTATAGATGATCACTTTACAAGAATAATGCACACCTAACAAAAAAACTGACCCTATTTTTTAGCATTTTAACATGTGAGCATATTGAAGTGCTTCTTACATTTACAAGAGCATGATTTTAAAAAATCACTATGCTCACTTCTCTGCTAAAGTATCAACATTCATACTTACAAAATAGAATACTTACTAGTTCTTCAATTTGAAACAATTAATGCAAATTATAATTCAAGTTAATTTGTTTTTGTAAATAAATAACTATAATATCAACATATTTATCAAGGTTGACCAAGAATGAAAATACTATAAAGAATGCTTGATCAATTTGAATTATAAACTTTAAATAAAAATTTAGCACACTACATTGTATCTCTAATTTTTTTTCATTTTGAATTTTGTTGGAAAGTTTGAAATGATCTGCATTACTAAATTATAAGGATCCATATTTCACTATTTTAGGAAGTAAAATATTCCACTCAAATTCTTTATCATAATTTCAGAGGATACTCATAGTTGTATATCCATACCAATAGAAATAATGGATTGGATCTTCGAGTTATTACAAATTTAGCACACTACATTGTATCTCTAAATTGTTTTCATTTTGAATTTTGATAGAAAGTTTGAAATAATCTAAATTACTAAATTATAAGGATCCATATTTCACTACTTTAGGAAATAAAATATTCCATTTAAAATCTTAAGAATATAATAATTTCAGAGGATACTCATAGTTGTATATACACACCAATAGAAATAGTTAATTGGATCTCCGAGTTATTCCTATTTTCTAGACTTGTACCTTCTTATATGGTATCATAGCTCAAAAAACCTAGCCAACAAAAACTATGAAAGCAACCAATTCGAGCCCAACCATTACAAATTCTTCAGCCACTTAAGTTTGGATCCAAACAAGGTCAAGGTAATCATACTCTATTTACAAATCATGTAGCAAATGGCAAATGCTTCATATTGATAGTGTATTTGCATGACATCATAATTATAGGTGATGATACTCGAAAATTTGAGAGACTTAACCATTTGTTGATATCTGCATTTGAAGTTAAGAATCTAGGCACATTGAAACATTTTTAGGGTATGAAAATTGCCATAAGCAAATAAGGCATTGTAATCTCTCAAAGAAAGTATGTCCTAGATCTCTTAGAAGAAACCAGGATGCTTGGTTGTAGTCGTATTACCACACATTTAAAGAAAGAGAATGGAAATGTAAGGAAATCGAAAAGGATACAACAAAGGAGGACACCAAAGGTTGGTTGAGAGACTTATCTACCCTTCAATTACTCTTTCAGAAACTGCTTTCTTTAGTGATAATGAGTTAATTCATGCATTCACCTACAAAACAACATTAGGATGTAGTATTTCATATCTTGAGGTATTTAAGGGGAACACCTGGGAAGGGACTAATATTTTGGAAAAATAACTTGCAGAAGAAAAGTTTTTTTTTTATTAGGATTCGGCTAGTTCTATGGACAAGTCAACATCAGGATATTGTACCAAGTTATGGGGCAATTTGGTTACATGGAGAAGTAAGAAGCAATATGTGGTTGCACATAGTAGTGAAAAAGCAAAATTCAAGGCAATTTCCTAAGGAATATGTGAGCTAATCTAGTTAGAGAGGTTGATGGAGGATCTACAAGTGGCAGTTACCTACCAAACAATATTGTATATTGATAAGTATTATTAATAATCCATACAACATGATTGCCTGAAACATGTGAGGATTCACCGAAGTTTCATAAAAAGGGAGATCAGAAATGGAAGAATAAAGCTTACTTATTTTCCTATAAGTTAAGAAGCATATGCATTCACTGAGGCAATGCTAAGACTGGGATTTGAATCACTGATTGGCAAGCTGGTAATGATAGGCATCTAATCACCAATTTAAAGGGGTGATAGAAGTTTTAAATAATCTAAATGCCTAAATTATAGAGATCCATATTTTACTATTTTAGGAAGTAAAATATTCAATTTATAGTTTTAGGAATATAATAATTTCAAAGGATCTCAGAAGATACTCATAGTTGTGTATATATATATATATATATATATAGAAATAATGAATTGTAAGTACGAGTTATTCCTATTATCTAGACTTATTACAAATCTTTTTTTTTTTTTTTAAATATAAAAAACTTAATAACCACATACCAAACAATTGAAAATTGATTACCGTGTAATCGACCAAAGAAATTAGGAAAAGAAAATAACTAGCTTGTAACACCTCGGCATACAACTAGAATGAAAAATAAGAATGATTTATTGAGTACAGGCAAAATAGTAATTGTACCTCTCAAACGCTAAAATGAAGTGACGTCTTCCCAACCATTCTCTTTTAGATTCATAAAATCCTTCATCAGAAGAACCAAACCCATCCTTTTGCTTCTCATCGAGTACAGTACTAGCAGACTAAAATCAAAGAGAGTTTACAATTATTACAATTTGTTGTCAAAGGTGTAAGGCACCATGAAATAAAGGAATACACATGCCCACAAACAAATTTCAAGCAAACAAATATGAAGAGGGTACCTCCCACGTGACCCCACGATCGAGAGTGAAAGTAAACAAAATTGTTGATGCTCCAGACATTTGATCAACATGAACAATCTACATAGTTGAAATTTTCAAATGCAAGTGAACTCCAAATCCAGTGAGAGAATAGCACAAAAAATCTACCTTTGGTGCTCCTTGTAATTCTATAATGTTAGCTTTCATATCAACTATTCCAGAATCAAGATTCCCTTCAATGCGCGCATTTTGAACAAGAAGATCTAAGATGCTGACAAAGAACTCAAATAGCCTGCATGTGAATTAACAACTTAATAATAGTGTTCAACTGCAACTACAACATCAATAAAAGCACACGATACCTATTCTGAATCTCTGGTGGCAGTCCTAAAAGCCGATTGAGAAATCGTCCAACATCATGCATATCCGAATCAATTATACGACCAGATAATTTACCATAATCTTTGCCGTTACCTATAGAACAAAGCAGGAACTTTATGTGTTGTACAATGACTTAGAATGTTATAACTTGAACACTAACGGAAACAACAAGCATACAAGATGTTAGTGGGACCAAGAGAAATTTTGAAGGTAAAATCATAAACTCTGATTAACCAAGATGGAAATGTATAAGCAAAGATGAAACAGAAGAAAACAATTACCAAGAATAGTATCTCTAACTATACCAACAGACACGAGAGCAGCTTTAGCTTTGGTGATAAAATCTTGAATCATCTCTGGCTTCTCAGATGAACACCCCGGAGGAACAACCGGCAAGGCATCCTAAAAATTAAATATCAATTATTCCTCAAGATATTTGGCATTGATTTTTCCACCATATAACAAGCAAGAAGATATTCTGAGCAATTAGGAAAGAGAAAAAGACTACATGCTCCATTAGTCCTCTATACATCACCGTCAAAGCCTTTTTCCCATAAGCACCATCATAATTATAAGCACTCAAAGATGGTCCTGCCCTGCAATTCATTTGATAGACAATGATAGGTGTAATTAGGCAATAGATAAAGAAGGTGCACAAAGAAACTTAAACCAATCTTTCTAAGGTCATTAATGAAAAATATTACAAAGAAAAATACTCAACTTACCTTCGGTCCCCTTGAGTCAAGGCCCCTAAACATTCTAATCTTTTCGCAACAATTGATGCAAATCGACGTTCTCCACCAAGATTAGTAAAGATAAGCCTGTAAAAGCATAGAAGAGTGGGCATTGTGTTCTTTTCCCAAATTGAGATGCTTGTATAAGCTATGCAGAAACTTTATCTTTAGTGTAAATCATTAACATGTTAGAAAATGCAATGTTCTCAATTAGTTGTGATTCACTTTCACTAAAACTAACATAAGCATCCAAAATATGTATAATTAAACATGCTAAAAAGGGTTTCAAAATTTTAACCATTCTAAAGTTTATGCCTGAATTTCTTGGTAAGAAAATTTATTTCCATGTCCTCACACAAGTTTTGTTTAAGTCCTTAGTTAACTGGGTATTTCCATGTCCTCACACAAGTTTTGTTTAAGTCCTTGGTTAACTCAGTAATATATACTTCATAATCTCGTTAGTTAGAGTTTAGATTACCAACAAAATGAATTGCTATATATTTCTAAACCTTATGTAAAGGCATTCCTCTATATCAACATCCTTGTTCAAGACATCCTATTTCTAAGTACGGTTGAAGATTGTCTACTCTGTTGGTCTTGAACATTCTCTTTCCACCAAGAGCGTCTAGAGCAAATAGTTTAGGGTGTAATAGTAATGCAAAAGAACTTAAAAGTCAATAGAAGAAATAAAAGAGGAAAAATTAGTCAACCACAAGTCTTAATTTGGTGGAATAAAGAATGGGAATTGAGTTGACAGCAAAGGCTGAAATTTATATTATATTAGGTTCCTTATTAGATAGGTAATAGTAAGAAGATAACTATGTTATTCTAGTTTTAGATATCTTATCCTATTTGTCTAAGACATTAAACTTATAGAATTTTATTAAAAAAGGATTTCAATTTGTTAGGAACCCTTTTCCTACTAGAATAAGGGTTCAAAGAACTACCCTACAAATATATGTATACTCAACCCTTCAATAAGAGATCCTGAATTTTTGCTACAAACTTGAGTTTTCAACTAGAAAGTGTGGTGCTTTCTTCTAAGAGTGATTTTTGGACCCTATGACTGATTGCTAGTTTCCTACCCTCCCTTATTTGTGTTCCTCACTAAATTCTAGCAACCAAAACACTAAATTACGGTAAACCTAACCTAAAATTCCAACCATGTTAAACCCTAAAACCCTAATCTAAAATTTCCAACAACAAACTCTAAAGTCCCAACTATACCTAATCTGAAATTTTAGCACTCCAAGCTGAAATCCAAACCTGAAACTTGATGATATTCTGGTAGCTTAATATCAGCCATATTTCCTAATTTTGTGATTTTTAGCTACTGGCTAACACTTCTTCTATTTGTCCTACATCAAATAGATTCTAAGAACATGATTTCAAGAGTACTAAATGTATCAAGTATGACAACTTATAAAATATCTATTACAACTTTACAAGTATTTATCATTCCCTCCATCCTTCTCCAATTTTTACTTTGATGATGAGATAAATTAAGGTTCACAAGTCAAGGACTGCCTGCACTAAGTATAATGATGTATAGCATCTCTAAGCCATGAACACTTTAATGGATTTGTAAACCAAAAACCAACCTTATCTTTTAGGGGTACATAACATTTAGTTTCCTAAACTAATAATTGTTTTGCTGTTCATGCCAACAAAAAGCATAAAATAAAAAGAAACAAACAGAATGAAGAATATGTGAGGCACACGGGATGGACTATGAGGAAGATGTGGCGCAAGTCCCGAAAAGAGAATTGATGACAATTTGAGATCCATCAATATAGCAGAAAAAAAAAAACTGTAATAAATCCAGAAGGCAAGTAAACCACACAAGTAAGCTCCTAGAACTTAAATATATTAGATATATAAATGGCCTGGACTACCTGTACATAGGAGCAGATGCTTGATTTGACCGATGAGTCCTTCCAAACTGTTGAATCGCTCGATCAGCACTCCAAGGTAGTTCTAGAGTTAAATGAACTCTTCTTCTCTGTCAGTTGATATGCAAAACAGAAATAAAATGAGAAGAAAAGATTAAATGCATTAACTGTGTATACAACATACCATAACCATTGATAGAACATAAACATGCAAACAAAAAAATGAAAAAGAAAACGTCAGATGAATTTCAGTTGGACAAAATAATTGCAGAATATCAGCCATGCCTGATTTAACGCTCTTCTATCTGCCTGCAGAGACACACCAGCAGATCCAGCTTCAGAAATAATGGCAACTAACTTCCTACCATCCATAAATAGCTGCTTCTCGTGCATGTTGACCATTTCCATGGTCACATCCTTTCTAAAGCAATATAGAGAGAAGAAATCAAATTACATGTAAACTCATGTGATGATATAACAGGAGAGAAAGTAAACCAACTCACGTGTTCCGTGCCTGATAAGTTACACCTTTACCACTAGATGCTCGAACAAGCATACCTCTTCTCCCAGTCATTTCCGCAACTTTATCAGGGCCACCAAGCTGTTCAAATATTATGTCAACAAGGAAAATAGCACTGAATCTCTATAGCTTCAAATTATGTTCAGTCTGAAACGTTGATTGCACTAAAAAGACAATTGAGCAGATCCACCAAAGTTGACATGTAACGACAGTTCCTAATGTTGTCGATTAATTTTTTTAATTAAACCAGTTTCATTTGGTTGGCTCCACAACCTTGTATCTCCTACTAATTTCCAAATCTAATGAAGGATGATAGGTCTTATACCTATCTTTGATGTACTAGCACCTAGTCACTGATCCCTAAATTGTTCCATCTCATTGCTTAATCAGCGTAAACTATGGATGACATGCCAAGCTGATCCTACCAACAAAATCAAGGGCACTTAGGCCACAGAAGATTGATACACTAGAAAACTAAGTTTGTCAAATTACTCCCCCTTCCTCACCACAAATGTAAAGAAAATAAAACAAACAAAAAAATCAGAGAGGCAAATTCTTGTGTATTAAAATTTTTACAGAAATTTAAAAAAAAAAAGAGTAAGAATGACGAATAACAAAGTAATACGGCATTTCAATATGCATTCACATAAATCAATCACATGAAAAGACATGGGCAGGGATAAGGTTACATGCCACTCCAGGATGTATCTACTACAACACCAAAGAAACAGTATAAGGTCATGAAGAGCAATAACACCTGATCAATAATGTCATCCAAAGGATTGTTTGGAAGATCCAAAGAACGGACAATTTCCACAATCTTCGACTTGCGTTCAAAGGCAGCTTCATACCTAAAATCAAATTCACAGATTATGGAATTATTCCTTTCGCAACTGATAATCAAACAGCACTACAACTATGATTTTGGAGAGGTTTGAGCAATGTGGCAACCAAGCACAGCAATATTCTATTCCGCAGCAGGAATAGCAGCCAGGAAAACAAGGACCTCTTTCCTCACTGTCAATCATATGCAGACAAATGTTTACTGAAAGGGGTCTTCAGGGTGTCAACCAATCTCTCTCTTCAACATTTCCTTCACCCAATAGGGTCATTTTGGGGTTAAAAGGGTCAAGCTCTTGGACCAGAGAAAGTTTAGCTTCCCTTGAAGAATCTTAATGGACTTCACAAAATCAAGGACCATCTATCTCAAAACATATCAATAATAACAATATAAGAATAAGAACAAAAAGTTTTTCTTTTATATACCTTTTCAAAAGTTCAGTTAGATAGGCATGCCTTGCTTGCAAATATTCATCTGTTTTCTCCTTACATGAATGGCATGCCCAGTCTTCAAGAACTGCTTCAGATATGGGGGGCACCAAACATGCAGGATGGACTAGTTGACCACAACATGAACACTGGAGCAACTTCTTCCTTTCCTTCAAAAATGATAACTAATGATAGTACCAGATTACAGAATGTACACATCAAACAGACAGAAGTAGAAATTTTACCTCCTCTGAGTTGCATATCTCACAGATTTGAAACTCATCATCGGAATCGACAGATTCAGGTGCAGAATCAACTGCTTCAACACAAGGTTCATGCTAATGATTCAGAGCAGTTTCCACTAATTTACCACTATAGGAAAATGCCATGCAAATGAGGTTGCCATAATTAATAGTTAACATAGTCATGCCAACGAGGATAGGTAACACTAACAACTTCAAATGTCTAAAATGTGTACCAAAAATGGAAGTAGCAAATCATCTAGCTGGAAAATAATGAAAGGTTTACACATGGCTTTATATTCTATCTGACCCTCCAACACTCACTTTCAGATTCTTCATCACTTTCTCCGTCACTTGCGGGCTTCCATCTTGCAGCTTTCCTGACTCTCCCTTTTAGTGAAACACCAGGTGTTGCTGAGTGCCTCTTCCGTTGAAGTTCCTTTACACTTTCCTCTACTGTTCAGATGAAACAGTGAGTATCAGTAACGGCATTATATAAAGTATAAAAGACCACGAACTACTTTCATACCAGGTAGTTCAGGTTTTTCCGGCAAAGGGTAATTTTCTTCAAGAAATTTCAGCAACAGCTCTCGAGGTCCAGAAATAAAATCATCAAGTTCAAAACCCTATTAAAATCAAGGCACAAATATGCATCAACTGACCAAAGCATACAATTCAAGGAAGGGAAAAGAAAGAAAATGAAAATGCATATCACACCAAACAAAACATTAAATACACACATATTTCGTCACAGCTTCCTCAGTTCGAGCCTCTCCAGTGCTCTGGAGGCCAATAACCACACACTTGTCTTCAACCAGTGCTTGCTTAGCTAGTTTAACAGCCGCAGGCACCTTTGCAGACATGCACATGTGTCTAAAGAACCGCTGTCAAAGAAATTAATCAATATACTATCTAGATTAGTAACAAAATCACGCTGCTTCAGGATATGAAGAGAGCTGTTTTGAATGCCATGCAGTACATTTAAACTTTCTTACAATTAGTAACCAACAAATGCACACCTGATGGCTAGACCAATATAATCTCCACAATTGACTAGAATTAGGCTTGTCATGAGAAAGAAAAGAGCTTGCTGAAAGCAATTCCACTCGCAACTCTGCCCAAAATTCTGCAGCTTTTTTGTACATTTCCTAAAATCATAGGATGCAGCGTAGACAATCACAAAAATCAGACATAAAAATAATAGAGAAAAGTTGGAAGTTATTTATCTTTTCTTGAGGTATTTTTCACTCAGTTTGTTGATTATTAAATATCTTGAGATGGAAATGAAATAAGATTAACTCCTTCAAGAAAAAAACAATGCTAGACAAGCATATGGACACTAAGACTCTACGACACAGGAATCACAAATAATGAAATGGATCAACATGCAAGTTATGCCTAAACTGTCCAATTTTAGCCAGCATATTCCTTCAAACCAAATATAATTCTGGGCATCTGAATGCATGAAACTTCAGCATTGCTAAGTTAAGCCAGAGATAGACATACAGAGCCCTTCCGACTTTTGCAGGGAGAATGCTATAGTAAATTAAACCCATGACCTTTGATAATTAAGCAATTCTAGCAATTCTAGGCACTAAATTTTTTCACATGTTAAAAAGGAAATTATTTACTTAATCTAATAGTAAAATTTCATCAAGAACTTGACAAATCAGCAAGATAAAAGCCTTGATAATTACCATTGGGAAATCAGTGCAACAACAAAAGGTTTCCTTTCATTAGCTATGATTACTATCATAAAGACGTCATTGCTATCCAACAAACTCACAACCTATCATGGTTTCAGAGCTTCCTCATTCTCAGGGTGTCCTCACCCTTGGCCAAAATATAGAAAAGAAAAGGGAAAAGACATGAAAGAGAACAATATGCTGACTTCATCACTAACACCACAATCCAAAATCCATCTGCATGAGGGAGTCATATTATTCTACATTCCAATCACCAAATATAGAAAGAGTTAGCGAACAAACTTCGAGAGATATGGTGATGTTATTTTGTCTTAGCGAACAAACTTCAAGAGATATGGTGATGTTAATTTGTCCATATAAAATTGTTTTCATAGTTTTCTATTTCATGTATATTATGACATTGGGATTCAAATTGCCAATCGATAGGGTTATAGTGAACCTAGTTAAGTTCTCTAAAATAGCAATTGATTGAAATGGATTCATTCTCGGAATCAAGTATCAAATTTATACCATCAATTGGAAATATAGTGTTCTTACCATCATTCGAGCTTCTAAAGGTGCTTCAACAACTTCAAACTCTACCCCTTTGTAGCTCAAGGTACGACATACATACATTCCTCTAAGAATCAGAACAAGATGAGTAATCAAATAGACATTCTAGAATGACTTAGAATTAATGTATCCTTAAGCATTCTAACCTGGCTTTCATGTCCATGGCTACAAGTTCAAGCGCTCCAACACCACCTTTTTCAAGAGCAGCTGAAGTATATATCCATGAGTTAGAGGAGTTATTAGAATCCCTTTGTGGCTTATGGGATAAATAATTGATAAGGCAATAAAGTGCATAAACTAGAAGATAAAATGAGATCAAGTACATGCATGTAGATATACATAGAGTAGAACTTCAAGGTTCTAGAGGAACTCAAGTATTGGGTACTTCTAGCACTTACAATTCGACATAGTTACATCTTCGTTGATTTCTTTCATTTCAAACGTAATACAATTATAAAGAAACAAGATGAATGGTGTTCCCTTCATCTATTTCAATCTCCCAAGTAAGTGGTTACAAGGATGGAAACTATTTCAGTATAAAGGAACTAGTTACACGACAAATGTGAAAAAGAAATAAAGCATTGAAGTTTTATTGTTTAGACCTTCATATCATAGACGTCAAAGATCCCAACCATATAAACATGCATGCAAGAACTTCTATAAAAGTTTTGTCAATGATATTAACCACAAGATAAAGTAAAAGAAAAACTTCTTAAGACATCTTCAAACAAATGCAATCAAGAAAGGGATAAGTAGCTAAAATTAAGATATGGGAAAACGTAATTTGTATGATTATGTCCATCTGGTACTAATTATGTCATAAAATTAGGGTAAAAGTATCTCATAAGATCTAAAAAATTTGTAAAATTAATTTCTTATTTTGTACTAGGGTTAGTGTGTATAAAGCTAATGTATGTCTATTAGTTGGATATGAATAAAATTTCTCCTTCAAATTCTGTCATTTCTGTCATGGTAGCAAAGCTGTATGTTTCCTTGGAACAAATACCTTCGGTTGTTAGCCATTCTTTTCCTTGTACTCTATTTTCTAATATCAAAACAAATTATCTTTGTCAGCCTTCATTATTGGTTATTTCTACTTCCCATGAAAGGCCTTAATTGCCTTAAAAAAGTCTTTTAGTCATTAGAGATGTTGGAAGTTGCCGAGACAACAGCTACATCCTAATTAGAGGAGGAAGTTTGGTCTCAACAACTGGGAGAACTTCAAAGCATATATGTTGCATAGTGATTAGATGGAAAAGAATTACCTAAAGTGGTCCCAACTTATTCATACAGTGTTGAAAGGAAAAGTGAAAATTAGTCATATCATAGGTACTGGATCTAAGACAAAAGATCCTCGGTTTGAACCATGGGATCAAGAAGACTCCATGATTATGGCATGGTTCCAGAATTCTAAGATTAGCAACACATGCATATTTTTTGTTGGATAATAATTTATCTTTATTTTTAGATAAGTCTGTTAGCTTAGGAGATTATCTTCTAGGAGATAAGTTTATCGTATACGCAAATCTAATAGTTAGTAGCATTAAATTAGGAAATACTCTTGTATAAATTTCCTTGAATCAAAGGAATAAAGTTGAGTTTTGACCACTTTTCTAAAATCCTCTTATTTGATGGTATCAGAGCTATCGATTCTGGTAGCCTAAGTGGCTGGAGTTCAACCAACCCTTGACAAGTCTTCCACCACACAAACCTCCTCCCAAACACCTAGTTCCATAACCCCTTCAGCCCAATCCTCATCTCCTTCTATTGATAATCTTTTGTTGCAAATCACGAAACATAAATTAAATGGAATGAATTTCCAAGAATGGTCTCAGTCAGTTATGCTAGTAATCAAAGGAAGAGGCAAGGCTGGATATCTAACCAGGGCAATTTCTCAACCACAAGAAACAACAATCACTTATGGTGCTTGGGATGCTAAGAATTCTATTGTTATGGCTTGGCTTATTAATTCAATGGAGTCAAAAATAGGAAGAACCTATCTATTCTGCAAAACTGCAAGAGAAATTTGGGAGGCTGTTCAAGAAATATAATCTGATTTGAAGAACACATCTCAATGTTTTGAAATTAGATCCAAAATCAGAAACACTCACCAAGGTAACATGTCTGTTACCGAGTATTATAACTTACTCACTGAATTATGGCAGGAGATGGATCTGTTTTATGCAATAAATTGGGAGTGTCATGTTGATGCCGAGAAATATGGAAAACTGTTGGAGAAGGAGAGAGCTTTTTATTTCTTGCAAGGACTTAATGTTGAACTTGATGAAGAACGAGGACAGCTACTTGGTTTAAAGCCATTGCCCTCAATCCAAGAAACGTTTGCTGAGGTTCGCAAGGAATAGAGTAGAGAAAAGGTCATGCTTACCTCTCCCACTTCTGAACAAATCTCTCAAGATTCAGCTTTAGTGGCAAACTCTCGGAAGGGGTCTACTCAACAACCTCGAGAGCAACAAACCAAAAACAAGCAGTGGTGTGCCCACTGTGATAAGCCCTACCACACCCGTGAGACCTACTGGCACTTACATGGGAAACCACTAGATTGGAAGCCTAAAAGCCAAAGGGGTCAGCAAAAACGTGGAGCGGCACATATAGCAAAATCTGATATCAGCAAATCCACTAGGCTAAATTTGTCTTCCCAGCAGATTGAACTGCTTCACCAACTCTTGAATCAGACAAAGATTACGACTGAATCAAATTCACATGACCAACAGACTCCTACCACAGCACTAGTGCATAAAGGTAACTTGTGTCAATCATTATTATCAAAGTCTCTAGGTCACGATTTATGGATTGTGGACACAGGTGCATCAGACCACTTGACTGAGTCTTTGAATGGCTTTGAGAAATATGAGCCATGTGAACAGAAAGTTAATGCCTGGGTTGCAGATGGTGTCACCAACTATTGGTCAAGGGAGGGTTTGTTTGTCAAATCTGACTTTAAATACTGTTCTCTATGTGCCTAGGTTAACTTATAATCTATTATCTGTCAATCAATTAACCAAGGACATAGACTATATTATGACTTTTTTCCTTCTCATTGTGAATTTCAGGACCGGTGTTCGAGGAAGATGATTGGCAGTGCTGAGGAGGAAGATGGGCTTTACTACTTCTTAGTAAAGAGTACTCCTACTGAACTTAAATCACCAAATAAGATTTCCCTATCAATTATGTCAAATTCTAATGTTAAGCTTTAGGATCAACGCCTTGGTCATCCAAATTTTCTATATTTGAAAATCTTCTATCCACAACTTTTCATCAATAAAGATCCTATTTCTTTATATTGTGAGCAATGTGTCCTTGTAAAGCAAAGCAAAAACAATCATCCCATACACTCATATAGAACCTCAAAACTTTCCAATTAATTCATAGTGATACTTGGGGTCCTGCTAGAGCTACAAGTCTAACAGGTACTCGTTGGTTTATCAGTTTCATTGATGATCATACATGGGTATGTTGGGTATACCTAATGAAAGACAAATCTGAAACCTATCACGTCTTTAAACAGTTTCCCAAGCTCATTCAAAATGTATTCCAAACCTCTATTCAAGTAGTACGTACCGACAATGGGAAAGAATATTTCTCACATGATTTTATTCAATATCTTAGTGAAAATGAGATAATCCACCAAAGTTCTTGTGCTTATACCCCACAACAAAAGGGGATAGCAGAAAGAAAGATTCGTCATTTGTTAGACGTTGCCCGATCTATGATGTTTACCAATTTTGTTCCAAATTCCTATTGGGGAGAAGCTATTCTAACTACATCATACTTGATAAATCGTCTTCCTTCGAAAACTCTTCAATTCCGAACCCCTTTAAGTGTTCTTCTAGATCAATTTCCTCACATAAAGATTCTTAATTCTCTTCCTCCTAAAGTCTTTGGGTGTACTGTTTTTGTGTGCGCAATAATCAACCCAATAGAAGCAAACTTGACCCACGAGCTATTAAGTGTGTGCTTGTTAGGTACTCTCCCACTCAAAAAGGTTATAAGTGTTTCTCACCTTTTATGAACAAATTCTTTGTTTCATATGATGTCACCTTTTTTGAAAGTCAATCATTCTTCTCCAATACATCTCTTCAGAGGGAGACATCCCATGAAGAGACTTACTGGGACCCAAACATATCACTACCTATTTCACAAAATTATGTCCAGATCTTCCCAAAAAACTCACAAACACCCACCATTGAACTTAAAACTGTCCAAGCCGATTCAGTAGGAGAACTAGTTCTCGAAAAGCCAATCTTGGTGTATTCCTAAAGTCCTAAAGCTTCTCAACAAAGCCAATCATTGGACCAGGAACCGGCTCCTAAAGAAACTGTGGCAAGTGACTTAGATTTGCCAGTTGCATTAAGAAAGGGGGTAAGATCATGTACCAAATATCCTATTTCAAATTATTTGAATTACTCGAAGTTGTCTTCAAAGTTTAAAGCTTTCACAAGTGACCGTTTCACTACAAAAGCTTAAGCTATTGTATGAGGCCAACTTAATTGGTTTTATATATTCACTAACACACCCCCTCAAGTGAAAGCCCTTTGAGTTTGAAACTTGCACAGGCTCACTCTACCTTATGCTGAATAATAGGTGGGTGGTAGGATTTGAACTCACGACCATTGGTCACAAAGGCTCTGATACCATGTTAAGCGACCGTTTCACCACAAAAGCTTAAGCTATTGCGTGAGGCCAACTTAATTGGTTTTATATATTCACTAATAACTACTAAGCTTGACAGTGTAAGAATTCCAAGAAATGTGCATGATGCATTCCAAGAGCCTAAGTGGAAGGAAGTCGTACTTGAGGAAATGAAAGCCTTACTTGAAAATAAGACATGGAATATTGTAGATCTACCCGAGGGGAGAAAAAGGTGGTTGGTAGCAAGTGGGTGTTCACTATGAAGTATAGGGCAGATGGAGAGATCAAAAGGTATAAGGCTAGATTAGTAGCTCAAGGTTTTACACAAACCTGTGGAATAGATTATGAGGAGACATTTGCTCCAGTTGCAAAGTTGAACACAATTAGAGTTCTTCTATCATTGGCTGCAAATTTAGATTGGAAACTCCATCAGCTTGACATTAAAAATGCCTTCTTAAATGGTACATTAGATGAGGAAATATATATGAGGATCCCACCAGGTTTTGTATCTAAAGAAGAAAGGGGGAGAGTCTGCAAACTGAAAAAAATCTTTATACGGCCCCAAACAGTCTCCACGAGCATGGTTTAAGAGGTTCAGTGACACTCTTTGCAGATTTGGATACAAACAGGGAAAAGTTGATCACACCTTGTTTGTGAAGTTCGGAAAAAATGGAGAGAAGTCCATCTTGATTGCGTATGTGGACGATATTATAATCATAGGTGATGATACTAGTGAGAACAATGATCTTAAAAAAAATTGAGGCTGGAATTTAAGGTAAAAGATCTCGGAGCCTTGAGACACTTTCTTGGAATGGAGATTGCTAGAAGTAAAGAAGGTATTTTTATATCTCAACGAAAATACATTCTTGATTTATTGGAGAAAACAGGAAAAATGGGTTGCAAACCCATGGGAACTCCACTGGAAATTCAAGAAAGATGAAGAAGATCCTTCTATTGACAAAGGAAGATACCAAAGGTTGGTAGGAAAACTTATCTATTTGTCATTAACCAGACCAGATATTGCTTACTCTATGAGTATTGTCAGCCAGTTTATGCACTCTCCAACTCAAAGACATTTAAAGGCAGTCAACCATATTCTGAGGTATCTCAAAGGCAGTCCAGGTAGAGGATTAATGTTTCGGAAAAATGAGAAAAGGAGCATAGAAGGTTTTACAGATGTAGATTGGGCTAGTTGTATTAAAGATAGTAGATCAACTTCTAGCTATTGTACTAAGCTATGGGGGAACCTTGTCACATGGAGAAGCAAGAAGCAGTCCGTAGTGGCAAGAAGCAATGCAGAAGCAGAGTTTAGGGCAATTGCACAAGGAATTTGCGAAGTTATTTGGTTAGAGAGGTTAATGCAGGATCTACAGATCACCACTTCCTCTCCCACCAAAATCTTCAACGATAGCAAATCAGCCATTAGCATAGTGAAGAATCCAGTTCAACATGATCGAACGAAACATTAGAATTGACCGAAGCTTCATCAAACGTGAAATAGAAGGAGGTGGCATTGAATTATATGCTATGTTCCTACTCAAGCACAGGAAGCAGATATTTTCACAAAGATCATGCCTAAGCCTAGATTCGAGACAATTCTAAACAAGTTGGGAATGATAAATATCTATTCCTCAACTTGAGGGGGAGTGTTGGATAATAATTTATCTTTATTTTTAGATAAGTCTTTTAGCCTAGGAGATTATCTTCTAAAAGACAAGATAAGTTTATCCTATACGCAAATGTGATAGTTAGTAGCATTAAATTAGGAAATACTCTTGTATAAATTTCCTTGAATCAAAGGAATAAAGTTAACTTTTTGTGGTCAAGATATGTATATCTCATAATATCATGATTTGATCATAATCAGATCTTTTAGATTAGTTATCAGTATCTTATAGATATACAGTATCCTAGGATTATATTTCTATATCTGTATAGATTTTCTACCTTTTTCTGTAAACCATATTCGTGTATATATATACTTCAGTCTCTAATAAAGAGATATAGAGCAAATTAGCTCTAATTCACATGGTATCAGAGCCACGTGATAGAGAGAGTGAAACCGAGGAGACAACCCCAGAAAGTCAAGAAATGACGTCCAATCTTGAGGGATCCTCCACGACAATCCCAATCTCAAACCAGATTGGAGGTCAGTCATCAATGACCTCTGGTATTGAGGGAGTTTCAGTTATCATTGTTTCTGATAAACTTAATGGAGCAAACTATCGAGAGTGGGCTCAAGCTATGAAACTCGCCATTGGAGGAAGAGGGAAGCTGAGCTTTACCATCGGAGATGGGAATGTTCCAGACTCAACAAACTTACAAGCTACACGACAATGGGAGACAGATAATTCCATGGTCTCGTCATGGCTTATCAACGCC
>JANQAP020000050.1:573258-584978 GCA_026874005.2 Erythroxylum coriaceum
AAGGAGATCAAAGAACAATTGAAATATATATTGATTCAGATTGGGCAAGTTCAGAAGAGGATAGACGATCAACCACTGGATATTGTACTTTTGTGTGGGGAAAATTGGGTACTTGGCAAAGTAAGAAGCAAAAGGTGGCAGCCAAGAGTAGTGCTAAAGCTGAACTAAGAGCTGTTGCAAAAGGGATGTGTGAAAGTCTCTAGTTAAAGAGAATGTTGACAGAATTGGGAATCGGTTTTGAGATACCTATAAAACAATATTGTGATAACAAGGCAGCCCTAAGCATGGCACACAATCTAGCCCATCATGAGAGAACAAAACATGTTGAGGTTGATCGACATTTCATCAAAGAGAAGATAGAAGATGGGACAATATGCCTAACTTATGTTCCAACAAAGAAGCAGACAGCTGATGTGTTTACCAAAGGACTTCAACGACAAGCATTTGAAGAGTGTATTAGCAAGTTGGACATGATAGATATCTATGATCCAACTTCAGGGGGAGTGTGGTCAAGATATGTATATCTCATAATATCATGATCTGATCATAATCAGATCTTTTAGATTAGATATCAGTATCTTATAGATATACAGTATCCTAGGATTATATTTCTATATCTGTACAGATTTTCTACCTTTTTCTGTAAACCCTATTCGTGTATATATATACTTCAGTCTCTAATAAAGAGATATAGAGCAAATTAGCTCTGATTCACAATTTTCGACCCCTTTTCTAAAATCCTCTTGTTTCATTTTTTAATACTGCCAAGGATATTTAAGATACAATTCAACAAACTTATTCTAAAGCTAGGAATGCAGCCCAGTTATATGAAGTTAAAGTAAAGACTATGGATGCAAATCAAGGAAACAAAACAGTAAATGAATTAAACTACAACAACAATCCAATGAACGTCCCACTAGTCGCAGGGTCTAAAATGGTCTAAAAGCTTGCAATCTTACCCCTAACTAATTAGAGAGGCTGTTTTTTCCGATAGACATGAATTAAAATAATAATAATAATAATAATAATAATAATAATAATAATAATAATAGTAGTAATAGACCTAAAAATAATAATAATAATATTAATATGTATAAATAAAAATATTTTACAAAATAATTAATAAAATAAATAATAAAATAAGATTAAGAATAAAAATAAAATAAGTAAATAGATAAACAAACAAGAAAGGAGAGAAGTAAATCCATTTCAAGAAAATATTTAAGCTAAATAAGAAAATATTTAGGCTACAATAAGACATAAGCCTTGAAAAAAAATATTTAAAAGACATGAAAAAGAAAAGGACCACTTTATGTGAGATCCTTTCCTTTTATCCTAACACACTAAAATTTTCTATTAAGAGTCATGTCTTTGGTAAGTTTCAGAAGAGTCATATCATTTTTTATCACCTTTCCCAAGTTCTTCACAAACATACTTACCAAAGGGTTAAGCAGTCCAATGTTTCAAAGTATTGTATCTAAGATGGGAATGGCTAATGCCTATTCACCAAATTGAGGGAGAGTGGAGGAAAAAATAATTTGTATGATTATGTCCATAAAATCTAATACTAATTATGTCCATAAGATTAGGATAAAGTATACTATAAATCATAGGATCTAACAAATTTGTACAAATTTATTTCCTATTTTATACTAGGGTTAGTGTGTATAAAGCTAATGTATGTCTATTAGTCAGATATGAATAAAATTCCTCCTTCAAATTTTGTCATTTCTATTAGAAGATGCATCACAATTTTGATGTTTTCATTATCTTTTTAGGTTCACTAACACTTCCTTTCAAATGAGTTAAAATTTTTAAAGTTATAGCAAATCACTTACTATTATAATTACAGCTATTAACCTCACTATGAGACATTAAGTAAAAAAAAATGACCTATAAAATTCTCTCTTACAAACGGATAAAAGAGAACATTCTGAAAGTGAAAATGCAACACCATCTTAAAATGATGAATTATGTTTATGTGTGCATGCAATAATTATATGTGTCTAGTATAAGAGAAAATAAGAGAAAAAATTCCATCAAGCAATCATCACATTGCTATTACACCTGAGAGAAATGTTATCATTCATATAATCATGTAATTCTAACATTCAATACTGCTTACAATTCTAAATTTAGTGAAGTAAAATGTGCAAAAAAAAAAGAAAAAAATTAGTACTAATGAACACAAAAACAAGTAGATAACGAAGTAAACTATCAATAAGATGAATGAAAATATGTCACACCTAGAAACATCTGGAAATCAATGAAACACGTTCCAACACCCCAGAGACCAAGCCGCACCATATAACCCATATTGCGAGGTTCAGATGCACCAGTAGCAGAACAATAAATAACACGTGATTCAGGAAGTCGAGCCTGTTATATATGAAAGCATTAAGTGTTTAGCATTATACAAAAATGTTCTCTTTTCACTTTGCCTTAACAAAGAATGCAATAAAGAAGAATGTAAATTAGAGAAGAAACTTTTCATACAATCCATAAGGGTTACATTTGGGTAATTGATGTAACAGCATCCAGTACAAGTCATAATTAGTGTTAATATGTTATCCATAATAATATTTAATATGCTTTTTCATTTAGTTTAGGCTTCGCAATGTTTTCATACTCAGTTAAGATTTCTTTTCCTACACGTCTTAAACGGACACAAGATTTTTTTTTCCCTCAGTGACAAGGATTTGCTCTACCTATTATAAATATGATGGTACAACAACAGTCAACGAACTTGTTACTTTTGAAATTCTATTCAACAAGATTCTCTTCAAAACCAAATTTTGTTCCATCGTTCCATCCAAATTCCACCTTGGTATAACCATTATTTATTGAAACCTAGATGCCCCAACTCTATCCCACATCAGTAATGCAACCGGGACATTATCCCATCTGTGGACATCCACAAAACTTAGTGGGAGTGAATGGGTGCGTATTTGCCTGCAAATAGAGATGCCTTCCCATATGCATGTGTGTCAAAGACAGAGTATGGAGAATCACAAAAGTCATACTCAGATTCCAAAATAGCTATTAGTTGGACAACAGGTTAAAGTTCTTAAAAATTAAGTATAACTACAAACCTGAATCTCAAGTACTGCTTCACCTATCCGTGTAGGTTGACTTCCAGATTCAGGTACCAAATTCTTTGCTTTATGGCACTGCCATGAACCCAAGGGCCATTTAAATGGAAGATATACCAATATATAGAAAGAGTGGAAAAACTATTCGATTAATCAGATGACAGTGCAAGATTGATCTTTAGAGCAATAAGTTAAGAAACTTCCAAAGGAAACATAACCTAGTACCTCATCAAATATGACGAGACCATCAAACTCTGATCCACACCACTGCACAAGTTGTTGCAAACGAGAACGACCTTTCTCAGAAGATGCAATGAGACTATTGTATGTCAAAAACACAACTCCTTCCCTAACCCCAACAGACTTTGAATCAAGTTTGGAATAGGGGAGCTTGTTCAATGCATGCACTGCACAGGCGATGTCAACCCATTTTATGTCAACTATAACTATAAACCAACTTGAACAAGAAATTAACATGAGTCTAATAATTAGAATAGATCTTTTACACAGACATACATAAAAGAGAGATAAGAGGTGGCTTTTTATTTATAGTTCCAGAAAGAAGACAACTAACTTAATATTTTATATTGATTCACTACAAATGAAAGATTTTCCAGTTATTTAACTTTGTTTCTACTTCCATTTATTCAATCAAAGAAGATAATTAGCTTGCATAAATAAAAGCCAAAAAGAACTACTAGTTCAAAAGTAAAAGAACAACCATAGTCATAAGAATATTGAAAACTGAATAAATATTCAAGTGACACACCCACCAAAGTTAACCAAAAAGGCATTTAATCTCTCATTCCTTTATTTTCAAGTTCTAAACTGGAGATCTTTTTCTAGAAACTAATTTCCCATTCACTTACTTTCCCAAGATTGGTTTACTTTCCTCTTCAAAATAATTTAACTTATTGCACTAAAGCAAGCCATTAGCTTATTACTACCAACTTTAGGTTCAATTTTATCTAATAGAAATGATGTAGGACAAATAGAAAAAGTATTAACTAGTACCTAAAACTCACATATTTAGAAATATGGTTGATATTAGGCTGCTAGCATAACAAGTTTCAAGGTTGGATTTAGGCTAAGCATGTAGAATTTTCAGATTTTGTATAGCTGGAATTTTAAGGTTTGATTGCTGGAAATCTAAGCTTAGGATTTCAGGGTTTAATATGGCTAGAATTTAGGCTTGAGATGGCTAGAATATAGGTTAGGTTTGCTGGAATTTATTGAAGAACACAAAGAATGGATAGTTGGAAACTAGGAAACACTCATAAGGTCTAAGATCAATCTTAGAAGAAAGCATCACAGCTTCTAGTTGAAAACTCAAGAGTGTAGAAAAATTCCAGATTGCTTGTTATTATTGAAGAGCTGAATACACCTATATATAGAATTTTTTTAGAACTCTTATCCTAGTAGAAAAGGGTTTCTAACAAGCTTCACTGTTCCCTGGGATTGGCTTTGGGCCTTTCCTGTGCAGCTTAGGTAGAAGGCGAAGAAGGCCCCCTTCCGGGGGGGTCCAAGCCATTAGTGGGATTTAAATCTTATTTTAATAAAAATTCTATAAGTCCTAAACAACTAGGATATTATATCTAAAATAGAATAACATAATAACACTACTTCCTATCTAATAAGGAATCCTAATACAATCTAAATTTCAGCCCTTATCTTTGATTTCAAATCAATTCCCAATCATCATCCCACTAAATTAAAGTTGGTGATTGATTAAGCTTTCCTCTTTTATTTCTTTTATAGACTTTAAGTTCTTTTGCATCAATTCTCTCCAACTTGTCTTAAGTCGTCTTCAACGTAGTTGTGATAAATACTGATCATATAGATCCAGATTCAACTTCCGAATTCATAAAATCCAAGTACTATCAAAATTCGGTCTTACTTTATACTTGACAAGAAATTGTTGATATCCTCTTATCTCTAGTAGCTACAATTTGTTCATCTAGAACATCTTCTATCTCCTCTTTAAGATGGGGAATGATTGGAATTTTTACAGTTGCAGTGGGAGATTGCTCACCATCTTATCCATGATAAATAATTAAGTCTTCAACATTAAAGATAGGACTTATTCCAATGTCACTTGGTAACTTCAAAACATAAGCATTAGCACTTATCTTCCTGATGATCTTATAAGATCCAACATTTCGTGAATGGAATTTCTTATATTTTCCTTTTTGAAAACACTCTGGACGAATCCTAACCATTACCATATCCCCTTCATTGAATTCTACTAATCGATGATGTTGATCAGCATATTCTTTATAAGAAAAATTGTTGGTTGTTATCTTTCGTCGTATCTCATCAAAGACGTCTCTCATTTGTTGTACAAAACCTTCAGCTTCAACACTAACTCCTGTTGTTTGTGGTAAAGGAATCAAATCAAAAGGTTTACTTGGTTGAACTCCTGAAATTATCTAAAAAGGGCTCTTACCAGTAAACCTATTTATAGAATTGTTGTATGCAAATTTTGCCATAGGAAGAATTAGATCCCAATTTTTCACATTGTCTCCAACTAAATATCTTAACAAGTCCCCCAAGCTTCTATTCACCACCTCTGTTTGTCCATTAGTTTGGGGATGGAATGAACTTGAAAATTGAAGCTTAGTGTTCAATGTTTTCCATAAAGTCTCCAAAAAAAACTCATAAAACTTTACGTCATGATCAGAAACAATGGTTAAAGGTGATCCATGGAGACATACCTCTTTGAAGTATAGTTTAGCAATGTGGACAACATCACAAGTCTTCACCAATATATTTGCAAATAATTTCATAACTAAACCACATGGCTTCTCTACAACATAGGCATCAAAAACATACGTATTGTTGTTTCTTGTAGTCAGATGCACTAACTTGTCATCATTGCTGAATTTTGACTTTGCAAGTGCACTCATAGGAAAAGTATTAACTAGTACCTAAAACTCACATATTTAGAAATATGGTTGATATTAGGCTGTTAGAATAACAAGTTTCAAGGTTGGATCTAGGCTAAGAATGTAGAATTTTCAAATTTTATATAGCTAGAATTTTAAGGTTTGATTGCTGGAAATTTAGGCTTAGGATTTTAGGGTTTAATATGGCTAGATTTTAGGTGCTAGAATTTAGGTTTGAGATGGCTAGAATGTAGGTTAGGTTTGTTGGAATTTAGCAAAGAACACAAAGAATGGATAATAGGAAACTAGGAATCACTCCTAGGGTCTAAGAATCACTCTTAGAAGAAAGCATCACACTTTCTAGTTGAAAACTCAAGTTTGTAAAAAATTCCAGATTGCTTGTCATTATTGAAGAGCTGAATACACCTATATAGAGAGATTTTTTAGAATCCTTATTCTAGTAGGAAAGGGTTTCTAACAAATTTAAATTTTATTCTAATTAGGATATCATATCTAAAATAGAATAAAATGATACTACTACTTCCTATCTAATAAGGAATCCTAACACCTTCTAATTTCAGCCCTTATCTTTGATTTCAGCTCAATTCTCAATCATCATCCCACTAAATTAAAGCTTGTTATTGATTAATCTTTCCTCTTTTATTTCTTTTATAGACTTTATGTTCTTTTGCAGCAAGAAATAAAAAAGCTACCTTCAATATAATGTGCACCCACATCATCCAAGTCTCTTCTTGCGTCAAACTTTAAGTCTGAACCAACAGAAATCCACCTGTACGAGATCATTAAGAAAGAGGGAAAAGCATAAGAAAAAATAATTGTCAAAATTTAGCATGCTTCCAACAATAAGTGTAAATTAGATAATTGCATAATAAGAAATCACGAAAAAGAAACCCTCACTTACAATGCTTTTCTTCTCCCAAGAAGCCAATTCTCCCATATTAAGCCTGCAATTGTTCGACCCTTGCCCACGCCAGCTCCATCCCCAATAAAAAATCCAGCTCTAGCACCATTAGGAAGGTGTTGGAGATGTCTCTGTTATGCAAATAGCCAGTGTCTTACAAGTCTAAGAATTCATAATCATTAACCATAAGTTGGGGAAGAGAACAACCTGAGAGGCATAGACCAATGTCTCAATCTGCAAGCATGACAAAGCATTTGTCTTCTCCAACTCATCCTTGGTTTTTAGGTTATAAGTTGGTTCAGGTGGTTGAACTGCAGATAAAGAAGATGTCTCCACGATAGGATCAGGATGAGGTGGTCCAATAGATAGTTTAGGAGGTCGCTGTATGTCAACCACAACCAGTTAAGTAGCACACTTGATTCAACCATGAAAAACCAAAATGCATATATGAAGCTTAATCTAAGAAACATAGAGAAAAAACCTTTCTAACCTTCGAAATCAAATACTTACATAATCAGTAAATGTTTCGCCCACATGGCCACCTTCATCTTCTTCTTGCTCCACTTCAATGGCTACCTGGAAGTTTCAAAATCAAATCAAAGACGCAAAATGCATAAGGAAAAAATTTTAGAAATTTTAGAAAATGTATACAAGATAAAGCACCAGCTTGGAGATGCAATTAACTGGCATGTAAAAAACAAGAAATAAATCATTAAATGCTTTGCTTCCATTTTGAGTAATACGTAGTCAACTACCTAAAAAGGTAATGCGATATAGTAGTATGTCCTTCCATGTAAATTAATAAACCTTTATGCCTCTCAAGAATATATGTTAAGATCTAGGTGTATCTTTTCCGTAGTACATGTCAAGGATATGGTTATGTGAAATTTTAAAAAGTTTTAAATAATCTTAAGATAAAAAAATTTCATCAAAGTGAACCCAACTCTTGTATGTTAACTATATATTACTCATGCTCCTAAAAAACCAAAGTATTGCCAACACAAACAAGATTTGTTGCGACTTATTTCCAAAATTTAATCTAGAATTAATTTTCATTTTTTTTGGTTTGACTTAATTCAGAGTTCTTTCTTTAGTAATTAACATGAGTGCAATGCAAGTGCAAGGATCCAGTCAATTACATTTATGCATTATTAATTTGCAGCAAAGTTCTCCTTTTTTTCTAATTTAAGGAGAAAAGGAAAGGAGAGAGAGAGAATAAAAGTAAAGGGCAGGGACCACAATAAATATTAGGAATTGCACCAAGCACATCTTAGCAAAGAAATGCACAAATTTTTACGGGGCTCAAGGCCACTCTTGGGTTGCTTGTAAGTTCACACTTGTTTGTGAAACTAAAAGGCACTAACTAGGTGTATAGTATGGTTTTTGAGACCAACTCACGAGTCACCAAGTGTGAAGAAGTATAAATTCATATCACAAACCGACTGAGTAGTTCATATCCTACAAGGAGTAAAGGCTAAGAAGATGGAAAAAGAATACTTCAAAAGAGATGACTCCTAGTATCCTTCAACTCTAGTTAATTTTATGCCAAATTGCAAGAATTGGTGCATTTAGGCCAACAATGATTTACCTTCACAATATGAGAGCTCATGCTAGCCTAATTTCTGCCTTTTAAGCCCCATTAGAAAGGCATTACAAACTCATATTTCAAGTGGTATATATATTCTCCTGGGCACTATATTGCTTAAAATTAATGCACAAAATTTCTTTCTTTATTGGTTGATATGCCTTTCTTGCTATGAGCTACTATAGATTTACAACATAAGATATGAACTTTGGCCAAATAAGCGTGCTAAAAAATTATTAATTAATGGATACAAACTCGAGCAAGTAAAAGTGTTTCTCATTACATTACATTACATTAAATTATATGATATTCAACTACATTACATGATATTCAGACCCCATTCAAATTTGATCATCCTTTATTCCCAGGTCAGTTAACAACCTAACCAACTAAAACACTTAAAAGAGCTAACAGCAATGCATGCACTGGCTTTCGTTTATAAATTACAAAAGTTTTGTTTAATGTTTTCTAGTACATATTACATTTTTACTCCTTTTCGTCTTATCCGAAAACGTAGAGCGACAAAGTACTGGGACCAAATATGTTTCCCCTCCGGTCAAAATTGTAGGTAAAAGAAAAACCTTAGAATCATAGAAAGAGGAAGAAGCCAATTAAAACCTCATTGACATCGTCTGCAGGAGGAAGAGGAGTGCTAGTAGCAGTAGTAGGCAGCAGAGGAGGAGGAGGAGGAAAAAAATTATTCAGTTTGGACAAATCGACGGCGAGGTCAGTAAGACATTGAGGGCATGAAAAGCGAGACAAGCCATGTGGCACATTGAGGAGAGCCTTGCAATTGGCACAGGGCAACTGGATCTTGGTAGGATCGATACCATGTGCAGGTACTTGGTGGTGTGGAGACATCGTCTTGGGGAGCTGCTGTTTGTTACTAATCAGCTCCGGAGGCAACATCTGGGGCATCTGGCAGGTTGGACAGACGAATTCCAATATCCCCACCCCCACCGTCAAGATCAGCCGGCAACCGGCGCACCGCACCTGGCACCCTCCTCCGTGCGGTGGGGGCGGTGGTGGATGAGGGGCAATCGGAGAGGGCTGACTCATAATTTTAAACGAAAGTGGTGGTTGATAGTGGTGCTTTGGGGTAGTTTTCGGTTCCACGTAATGTTTGGATTGTGTTTCTACTTAACCATTTTGGCTTCCGACCAAAGGTTTTTATTTTTCTTGTCAAGCGAGAAAGAAAGGAGAGAGTGAGAGAGACTACGCACTAGCCAATTGGACGAAGCTCCAGCCGGTGCTTTTGTACTGCGTTTGTCGCCGTTCTGTTCCACTGCTGCACGTGCATTACTCGTGCTGCTCTAATTAACTATATTCATATATTTGGATAATTATAAGAATTTTAATAAAAGAGTTAGGCTGTTTAATATACAATAGTATTTTATATAATATAATTTAATTTTAACTTATGCTTTCAATTATATCCCTACAAACTAAATAAAAATTAAAATCGTTAAATAATATTAATTTGTAATACAAGTTATATTATTAAATGTTAATTTTTTTCATTTTTAATATTTTAATCATATAATATTATTATATGATTAGAATAATAAGAATTTTAGAATAATGTTATATCATTAGAATAATAAGAATTTTAGAATAATACTGTTATATGATTAGAATAATAATACTATTCTAATCATATATAATATTCTAATCATATATAATATTGTTATATGATTGGAATAATAAGTAACATATACTAACGGGAGAACAATAAGAATAGTTGAAGAGGATGTAAGGTTTTATAAAAGAGTTGTCGTAGAGTTGAGAGAAAAGGAAGGATTAAATTGACTAGCGTATTTTTTAGATTAAATTTCTGAGAAAAGTAATCTAAATACTAAGGGGGTGATGGGATTTAGAATCCAAGTAAAGAGCTATTGGGAAAGTTTTTACTTTCCTAACTACTCAAAAAAATGAACCAAATGTGATAATATAAATTTTAGGAAAAAGATTACTTTCTCAAACAAAAATCCATGCCAACCAAAAGTTGAAGGTTTAGTAATGAAACGGAATGGAACATAACACACTTCCATCGTTTGGTTGAAGGTTTCACAATAGAATGGAACGAAATGGAATGGAAGCGGAGGGTTTTATGTTACGTTCTATTCCATCCTAAACAATGAAAATAAGAAACCTCCGATTTGGGGGTTTATGATGGAACGTAAACTAATGAATACATACTATCTAATATATCCTCAATAATTTTTCTTAATATCAATTATTTCTTCTAACCCTAACCCCGTTGTATATAATTAATAATATTTTATATTATTTCTCTTTACCCTAATAATAATATTTTTATATTATTAATAAAAAGTGTATATAATTAATAATAAAATAAAAATTTTTAAAATTTTTATTAATGAAAATAGAAAATATATAAAAATTATTATTTAATTGTTTGTATATATTTCTGTATAAATAAATAATTTTTAAATATAAATCACATATAATAGAATAAATTTTATTAAATAATTAATAATAAAATAATAAAATTTTTATTATTTTAAAATAGAAAATATATAAAAAAATTACTTGTCATGGTTGTATATGATTTTTTAATTGGACATGATTTCTATTTTAAAATCATAGTGTTAAACTTCTTGCAACAATCATTTTAATATCAGGAATATAATAGTTATTTATTATACATTACATTACATTCCATTCCATTCATCTTCTAAATAATTTTTACTACATTACATTATGAACCCTTCCATTCCTCCCAAACAACTTTTCACTATATTACATTCTATTCTATTATAAATTGTTCCCTTCCGTTCTATTATGTTCCGTTCCGTTTCATTAATTAACATCCCACCAAACATACCCTTAGTTCGCTGATAAAATTAAAGATAGAACCAATATTATCGTAAAGACTTGGTATTTGATTTAATTATGACATAATATAATATTAGTATCAGTCAATATCGAATACTTAAAATTCTTCTCCTTAAGTCGTTGGTACTGCTCCTCATGGGCTCTAGCATTGAATATTAACATTAGAGGTAGCTTTAATAGCTAGACTGTGTCGGTTCGCCTGTGTTATGGGCGTGTTCTCATTGAGTATCTAGATGATCCTTTTTCTCGTTGTCTCTTTCTTGGTGCCTCTTTTGCTCATCTTTGTCCCTACATTATTCTAAAAACTTTAAATAAATGTGAGAAAATAATATATAAAGTATGAAAAATAACTATTTCCCCACACTTATTTCTCATAC
>JANQAP020000051.1:85795-98849 GCA_026874005.2 Erythroxylum coriaceum
ACAAAAAGGAGATGAATTAGGGTGAAGATGGGAAAGAAATGCAGGAAATTAAGTTACTAAAACTTACACAGGTGTGTATAGGACTTTGTAACTCACTAGAAGGGTGTAGGACCATGGAGATGTAGTTTCAACTTATCCTGCAACCTACACGGCTATGTGTGGACTTACTTGACCATGTAAGTGAGCTATATAGTCATATAAGTGGCTATGTAGCTCACTAAGATCGTGTAAGTTCATAAATTTAGGCAAAAATGACACATATTGTTACCTACATGCTCATGTAGCTGACCATTTGTCATGCAGAACCCTAATTTTAACTATAAAAGAACATTTAAAAAGCTAAAGGGGGCAAATTTCTTACCTCTTAGAGAGCCATAAGGAGCTAACCTTCATCCTTTTGATTCAAAGGGGATATCGAGGGCGACGAACACATTTGGGAATTTGTTAATCTAGTTGTGTTGTTCTCATTCTCTTTTGGAATTGATTGTGTTATTTTTTGTTTAATGTTTTAGGATTCGGATTTACACTTCAAATAGATTATTTATGTATGAACCCATTGTCAAAATGTAGATAGATTATTTATTTATGAACCCATTGCCAGGATGTAGATTGCAATATGTAATCGTTCTAACTCTGATTCACTTATGATGAACTAATGGTTGTGCATCATTAGGGATAACATAACATAGGTTATATGACCTAAATGTATGTAGTTGTTCACTAGATTAACCTATTTTCCTATTACATAATGCTGTTGTCATACTAAATCTAGAGAGCTTATTCTAGGTTATCTAACAACTGGACCTAATTAAAGAGCTTGTTTTAATTAAATATAACTTAAAGAAAAATTGGGATTAATAGAGCTTGTTGTTAATCTATGGTTAATAGTCTGAAATAGAGGTATGAGAACAATATGACAATTAATTGTGCTCACTTGTGTGAAGGTTGAGATTGAACCAATAATTGGATTTGAAACCTATTTATTAATTTTATCATTTTTCATTATTTGATTTTATTTACCTTCAATAGATTAGTTTTACTTTATTTTATTTATCAATTTCAAGCAAACCCCCATAAATCCTAAGCACTAATTTATTCATCACAAAAGTTAGACACACACTGTTTGTGGATACGATCCTTGCTTACCACTTCAAATTTAGTTGTGCAGAGTTAGGTTTTATTTTCTTGTGTGTTTGACACGCATCAAGAATTTTTGGCTATTGCTGGGGAGTTAAGTGATTTAATTTTTGTTTTTGATTTTAATGTGTTATGTATATATATTTGTTTATAATTAGTTTTTGCAGTTATTTCTTGATCTTTTCATGTTTGTTAATATGTATGGTAGTAACGAGATTTGCTCACCGAAAACCTACACAATTTGATCCTTAGATCGTAAAGACACTACGAAGGCTATGAAGGGAAACCAAAACAACTCCAAGAATACAACAAGAACTTGAATTTGAAGAAGCCATGGCTAACTCGAGAACTCTAAGAGACTTGGCTACACTAGACTTGACTCAAAGACCTTTATTCATCACTTTTCCTAATTTTTTTGAATATATCATTATTGAGTTTAAGTCTGGGTTAATCTATATTTTACCTAACTTTCATGAACTTGCATGTGAGGATGCACACAATCATCTCAAGGAGCTTGATGTGGTTTATCTTAGTGTGAAACTATCAGGGGTGACAGATGAGCAAATAATGTTAACAACCTTCCTATTTTCGTTGAAGGATGTAGCAAATGATTGGCTTTTTGATATGCCTGCTAAGAGTGTGAGCATGTAAATTGAAATGAAGAGGTTGTTTTTGGACAAATATTTTCAAACATGAAAGACAACCAATATAAAAAAAGAAATTTAAGGGATAAAGCAACATCATAGAGAATCCCTTTATAAGCATTGGGAGCTCTTCAAGAAGTTTTGTGTCAGCTACCCTTACCACAATATCTTATAACAACTCCTCATCTAAGTACTTCTATAAAGGATTATTGCCTACAGATAGGAGCTTAGTATATGTAGCAAGTAGTAGAACACTGTGTGAAAAGACTCCCATTGAGGCTAGAACTTTAATCAAGCACATGGTTATGAACATTCAACAATTTGACATCTGCACTGATGTTTGTAGCGTAAATGAGATAAATAGTTCATCCATAGAACATAGTTTAGATAAGCTATCTTCTTTTGTTAGAAAAATTATTTTCAAGCAGGCACAGGTGAAAACTTACGATATTTGTGTAAATGTGAACCATCCAACAGATGGGTGTTCAACTTTGCAAAATGGAAGCATATAGAGTATGTTAATGCTATATAGGGGGATTTTTTTTCCATTAATATAACCCATATTCCCAGATTTATAACCCAAGTTGGAGAGATGATAGTGCATGTCGAATGCACCACAAAATAAACATAACTCTGCATAAATAAAATGTATAGAAGTGGTAAGTAAGGATCGTATCCATAGGGAGTGTTCATCTAACTTTTGCAATGAAAGAAATTAGTGTTTAGGTTGAGGGGGGTTTAGTTTGGTTTCTAATAGCAAAATAAAATGAAATTAAACTATGAAAGTAAATTAAAGCAAATAGTGAAAAATGATGAAAGTGAAGAATGCGCTTATGATTCAGTTCTCAGTTCAATCTCAGCTTACACACAATTAAACATAAGTCATTGTCATATCGTTTTCATACCTCTTTTAGAACCATTGATCGTAGATTAACAACAAGCTCTGTCAACCCTAGTTTTGCCTTAAATCGTGTTTAATTAAAACAAGCTTTTTAACTAAACCTATATGTCAATCAACTTAGAACTGGCCATCTAGATTTAATCAGACAGTCACATACGAATAAGGAAAACATATCAATTTAGGAAATAATCACACAAGTTTGGGTTATTTAACCTATGTTACATTATCCCTAATGATTTAACATCATTAGTTGCCAAAAATGAATCTATAACACAACAATTACGTATGGTATTTAAGATTCTAGAAATGGGTTCATACATAAACAATTAAACGATAACGAGAATACTAATTATCCATAGATGACCAAATCAATAGAAATAGAATAATGTAAATAATCCCTAAAGAGGTGTAAACAATGATACTTAATGACGATATGCTTAAATACAAACCTCGACATCGATTTCACCTTCGAATCGGAATAGGGAAGCTTAGCCCTCCATGGGTCTCCAAAGAATAAGTGCTCAGCCCCTTTATGAAGTCCCAAAATGATTCTCTCTCTTTTTGTTATCCAAATGTTCTATTTATATGAAAAATTAGGTTTTTAGGTATATAAATAGTTTGGTACATAGTCTTGTATCATACTGTATAAATAAAAGAATATGGAAATCGTGAAGTTACATAATTGGATACAGGGTCATATATCCAACTGTATAAGTCCAAACATGTCTTCTAATTGCATAACGGCGTATATGTATATACACGGCTGTGTATCCCCCAAGTTTTGCTGAATTGTTGTTCTTCTTGTGATTTCTTATCCAATCCTCACCCTAATCCATCTCCTTCTTGTTCCACAAGGGTAATTGAGTTTGAACATCAAAATTTTGGCTTAATGAATGTGCTCTTAACTTATTTTAACTTTTATGCTTCCAAAATGTACCTCAAATCAAATATGAATTAAAATGAGTATCTTAAATATTTCACAACAATAATCACTAAGTGTTAAGAAGTGAATGTATAAGCAATTAAGCACACATAAAGATATCACCCAAACCTGAGTTATGAAGTGAATACATAGTAAAACTATTTCCCAAATAAACCACAGGGAGTGTAATAATTCCAACCTATGCCACAAGCCTCTTCTTCTAAATTAGATACATCTATAGAAGATATAGTTAAGTCTCCTGCCACTAATGCCCTGTAATTTTAGCTTGATGCAAAACAATTCCAGCAAAAGAAAAAAAATACTAATTTCAAGATACAAGGTCTAGCATCTAGAATTTGGAGAGCCAAATGGTTCAGATGGCGGTGCTTGTCAACCGCTTAGAATCACAAGTTGAGGGAAGTTGTCATCCCAATCTGAGGTAAATTTAAGGAATGTTAGCTTAGTGACCTTAAGGAGTGGTAAGGAGCTTGAGAATCCTAAGAGGACCCCACTAAGGATGGCCAATGAAGATGAGATTGAGAAGGTGTTACGAGAAGAAGGAAATCCCTCGTCTAACTCAAAGGTGAATTCTGAATATCCTTATGTGGTTAAGACTAAACCTCCACCTTTTTCTAGTAAGTTGGTAAATCAAACAAGGAGAAAAGGATAAAGACATATTAAATACTTTTCAAAAGATTGAAGTAAATATACCTTTTGTTATATGCAATCAAACAAGTGCCCAAGTATGCAAAATTCCTTTAGGAATTGTGCACTAATAAGAGAAAGCTAAGAGGTGATGAAAAGGTCATGATGGGTGAGAATGTTTCTGCGATCTTTAGAAAAAAATACTCAAAATGTAAGGATCTAGGTATGTTTACCATTCTATGTAAGATCAATAAAACTTTTATTAAGAGAGTTATTTTAGATTTAGGAGCATCAATAAATGTTATGCCTCACTCTATCTATGCTTCCTTTAACTCGAGCCTTTTAAAAAAGACCAGTGTTTTTATAGAATTAGTCGACCATACTAATGTTTACCCTGACGGAGTGATTGAGGATGTTTTGGTGCAGGTAAATAATTTAGTGCTTCCTGCAGATTTTTATGTGGCAGATATGAATGATGAAACCTCATATAATCCTATACCTATCTTTATAAGGAGACCATTTCTTAACATGACCCAAACTAAGATAGATGTTTGTGAGGGCACCCTCACAATGGAATTTTATGGGTAAGTAATTTGCTCCGCTCTTCTCAAATGAAAACCTTCCTGACTAGAGTGTTGTTTGTTCGATTTATCCTAGTAGGAGTTTAAGCATCTAGAGTTAGAAGCCACTGATGATGTTAAGTTAGGAGAGGAGGTAATTGAGATAGTAGCTACCTTACATTCTTCAAAAACCTCTCCTACAACGTTTAAACTTGCTTCTGTACAGTTTCCTGAATCTTACTAGAGGTTATTACCTTTTAATGTGCAGGTACCTGATGTGGAGATGAAACCACTACCCACCCATTTGAAGTATGCATATTTGGGAGTTAATTAGGCTCTTCCAATTATTACCTCTGTAGTTTTGGCTTCTGATTCGGAGGATGAACTGGTTCGTTTGTTAAGAGAGCATAAGAAGGCCATTGGATGGACAATTGTAGATATTCGAAGAATAAGTTTTATATTAATGCATTGTTTCTTGCTTAAGAAGGATGCCAATTAAAGTAGGCATGCATAATGTAGGTTGAATCCTGTAATAATGGAAGTTATGAAGAAGGAAGTATTGAAGCTTTTTGATAATAGAGCCATTTATCCTATCTCTGACATTAAATGGGTAAGTCTGTTACAAGTGGTTCCAAAAAAATCTGGAATCACGGTGGTGCCTAATCAGGATAGTGAGCTGGTTCCCACCTGCATGCAAATCGGGTAGAGAGTATGCATTGATTATAGAAAGTTGAGTGTTGCAAATCATAAAGACTGTTTTCCCCTCCATTTATTGATCAAATTCTTGAAGGACTGGCTGGATATAAATGTCACTATTTCTTAGGTGGATTCTCAGGTTATCTTCAAACCCCTATTACACTAAAAGGCTAAGAAAGGACAATCTTTACATGCCTATTTGGTATATTTTCTTACCAAAGGATGTCGTTTAGTTTGTGCAATGTACTCGTCTCTTTTTAAAGATGCACGGTGAGCATTTCTTTAAGTATGTTGAGAAGATCGTAGAGGTATTTATAAATGATTTTAGTGTTTATGGTTCTTCTTCTGATGATTGCTTAGAGAATATTACAGTTATTATGGAAAGATGTATTGAAAATAATCTTGTACATAATTAGGAAAAATGCCATTTTATAGTAGATCAAGTTATAGTTCTAGGCTATGGTGTATTTTTCATGGGTATAGAGGAGGAAAAGTCTAAATTTGATCTTATTTATTCTTTGCCTTACCCATCAAATGTGTGAGAATTTCGTTCTTTTCTTAACCATGGAGGTTTTTTCCATAAATTCATCAAAGATTTCTTGAAGATAACCTCTCCTTTGTTTAAGCTACTATAACAAGATGCCTCTTTTGAGTTTGACGATAAGTGTAAGGAGGCTTTCGATAGACTTACGGAGCTCTTGACATCTCCACCAATGAGCCTCCAAACTGGAGCCTTCCCTTAGAAATTATGTGTGATGTAAGTATTATGCAATGAGGGTTGTTATATAATAAAGAGTGGGTAAAGCTACACATACCACCTACTATGCTTCTTAAACTTTGAGTCCTGCCTAACTGAATTATTCCACAATTGAAAAAAGCTTTTATCTATTTTGTTTGCTTCATACTTGTTAGGTAAAGAAGTTATTATTTACTCTAATCATATAGCTTTAAAGTACTTGCTCACTAAAAAAAAGGCAAAACTAACGTTAGCCAGATGGATCTCCTCCTTAAGGAGTTTGATTTGAAAATAAAAGATAAGAATGGGATATAAAATGTGGTTGATGATCACCTCTGTTGGTTGATCAGAAAAAAGATGATATTTGTTTAAGAGAAACATTTCCAGATGAAAAATTGTTTTCCACCAATTTGAAACCTTCATGATATGCAGATATAATGAATTTTTTAGTTACTAACAAATTACCTGTAAGTTTTTTAAAGGCTCAAAGGGATAAATTGAAGAGTGAAGCCAAGTATTATGTATGGGATGCCCTAGCTATAAAGGCACTACTGTAACAAAGTCATAAAAAGGTGTGTTTTTGAGAGCGAGATGCCTTCTATCTTGATCTTTTGTCATTCGTAAACTTGTGGAGGGCATTTTAGGGTAAAAAGGACTACCTGTAAAATTTTAGAGAGTTTTTTTTACTGGCCTTTATTGTTTGAGGATGTAATGTCTTTTGTAAGTCATATGATAGGTGCCAACGATAAGGTAACTTACCCCATAGAAATCAAATGCCACAAACTCCCATTCTTTTTATGAAATTTTTAATGTTTGGGACATCAATTTTATGGGACCATTTCCTATGAATTTTGGCTTTCATTATATCTTATGTTTAGTTGATTACGTCTCCAAGTGGGTGGAACCTAAAGCCACCAAAACTAATGACGCTAAAGTTGTATTTTTTCGTCAAGTATAATATCCTTTCTAGGATTAGGATCCCAAGAGCCATCATAAGTGACGAGGGAACACACTTCTGTAATAGGGTGATGGAAATTTTGTTTAAGAAGTACCATATCATGCAAAAAGTTTCTAGCTCCTACCATCCCCAAACAAGTACCCAAGCTAAGGTATCTAATAGAGAAATTCAGTCAATCCTGGAGAATATAGTTCAACCTAATAAGAAGGACTAAAAATTGAGGCTATAAGATGCACTATAGGCCTATAAGCCTATAGGATAGCCTATAAAATGCCAATTGGTATGTACCCATATAGATTAGTGTTTTGGAAGCTATGTCACATTCTTGTGGATCTATAACATAAGGTGTCTTAGGCTATCAAATGCTAAAATATGAATTTTGATGATTCAGGAGTGCATAGAAAGTTGCAATTGCAAGAGCTAGAAGATATGTGGAATGACTCTTATCAACATGCAATGATATGTAAGGAGAAAAGAAGAAAGCTTTCCATGACAAGATGATCTCAAGGAAAAGCTTTATTAATAGTCTAAAAGTGCTTCTCTATTATTGTAAACTCTAATTATTTCCATGTAAGTTACATTTTAGTTGGGTCGGTCCTTTGTGGTTTCTAATGTTTTTCCATTTAATGAAGTGGAGTTACAACGCTTGAAGACTGAAAAGACAATTAAGGTGAATGATCATCATTAAAGTCATACTATAAAGGATTCCAAATTGAGAATGTGGAAGCAGGGATACTTAAAGAACCAGACAACATCAATTGAAGAGGAAAACATGGAGTTAAGCCAATGACAAGAAACAAAGGCATTGTTTAGGAGACAACCTAAGGGCTTTTGTTAAATTCCTTTACATTTTCACATTTTTTATGTTTGCTCAATGCTCTAATTTTTATGTTTACTGTTACAACGGGGCCAATGTAAGTTTTAAGTGTGAGGGTAGATATCTTCTTAACCATATATGTTTTTAAATTTGTTTCTTATATGTTTTTAAGTTAAAAAAAGCATTTTCTATTTTTCTATTACTTCTAAGGACTATATAGCTATAATTAGAAAGTATAATTAACTAGAAAAATTCATGGAAACTTGGGCATGTATTTTACTCTTATGATTGGTCAATGTACATTTTCTTTAGAAGAGTACTGTTAGTGGGTAAATATAAGCCAGTGAGATTTTGAGCCTTTAAACTGACACGTCCATATCAGTCTCATTGTCTTTTATTTATGTGTAACCTTCATGATATGTACAATATGACTTTGCCTTCATTTTCTATTCGAGACCACCTTTTTATCACATGCATTAACATAAAAATGATATAGGCATTCTTTGTTTTACGAGCTACATTAGCCACATAGCCTTCCTAATGATATGATTTTTGTATTTTATTAAGCCTCAATGAGCTTTATTAGCCTTTCTTTTGATGCTAACCATATTAAAAGCCTTTAACCTAACTAAATTTTTTACTTAAGCCTTAAAAGCTAGTGTATCATTAGTGATTGTTGATGTTTATGGATGCATAAGAGCAAAAGTGTGGAGGTGTGCACATATATAGGTTATTATAATTGATGGAATGTGATTTTTATCTCTTATCAATGAACTCTATCATTGATGTAGTTTCTTTTTAATTTTATCTTTATCTAAGAAAAAAGAAAAAAAGAAAAAAAAGAAAAGAATTTATCGAGGAGGAAAATAGTTTGTTTTGCAAAGTAATTCATATTAGTATTTCCTCTTAAAGTTTTATAAAATGGGTCAATTAATGGTGATGCAATTAAGGGAGAAGTTGTTGTGAATGGCAATTCCTTATTGTTACAATGTATTATTTATCATATATTTTAGTGAGTGATTCCTTCTTTGATGACTTGTGAACTATATTATCCAAATACTTCTCACCTTAACGATTAGCCCCATTACAACCTTAAAAATTCCTTTGATTTATTACTATGCATGTAAATCTTTAGTGGTGGAGAACTGAAATGATATGTAAAGTTGGGGAATGTCTTGATCATGAATGGTGTTTGAGTGTATTTATCTTTTTTTTTAAACACAACTTGTCATAATCTACCCCTAGATTGATCAATTTGTGAAGGGAGAGGTTTTTGATAGATCATGAGAAAAACCATTTAATGTTTAATTCTTTCTATGGTTTTGAAAGTTTTTTCTTTTTTATTATGACTATTTATTCTTAGGAAATATAGTTAAGAATAAAGTGTTTGGATTTTATTTTTGATATGTGTTTTGCCGAAGTCAAAAGCTAAGTATGGGGGAACTTGATAAACGTTTGGTTGACTATATATATACTCCCTAATGCTTATTGTTTAGTGTTATGATGTGCTTAAGATACTTATTTTGGTTCATATTTGTAATGGATCGTGTAACTCACTAGAAGTTATAGTTTCAGCCTCTCCTATAACCTACATAGATGTGTATGGACTTACACAAACATGTAAGTGACCAAAAATGCCGTGTAAGTGGTCGTGTAGCTCATCAAGACAGTGTAAGTTCACAAATTTGGGCAAAAATGACACATACGATTACCTATATGCCCATGTAGTTGACCTTATCTCTTGCAAAACCTTAATCCTTACTAGAAAAGGACATTTAAGTGGACAAATATGAAAGAGATAAGAGTTTAGAGACATGAAAAGCGCTAGATTTCTCACCTTTTGGAGAGTTATGAGGACATAACCATTATCCTTCCAGTTTAAAGGGGATATTGAGGCTAACGAACACGTTTGAGTATTTCCTAATCTATTAGTGTTGTTGTCGCTCTTTTTTGGAATTGATTGTGTTATTCTTTGTTTAATGTTTTAGGATTCACATATGAATGATTTAAACACTTCAGATCGATTATTTATGTATGAATCTATTTCCAAAAATCTAGATTGTAATATGTAATCGTTATAACTCTGATTCACTTGTGATGAACGAATGGTTGTGCATCATTAAGGATAACATAGTATTGGTTAAATGATCCGAGCTTGTGTGATTGTTGGCTAGATTAAGTTATTTTTCTATTATCTAATGCGATTGCCACATTAAATCTAGGGAGTTTATTTTAGGTTCTCTCATAACTAGACCTAATTAAAGAGCTTATTTCAATTAGATATAACCTAAAGGAAAATTAGGATTACAAAGTTTTTTATTAATCTATAGTTAATAGTTTCAAAGAGAGGTACAAGAACAATATGACAATTAATTATGCAAACTTGTGTGAAGGTTGAGATTGAACTGAGATATGGATTTGAAACCCATTTGTTAAAATTTTTCACTTTTATGCTATTTGATTTGATTTACCTTTAATAGTTTACTTTTAGTTTATTTTGTTTACTAATTTCAACCAAACCCCCCTAAACCCTGATTTTTTCATTACAAAAGCTAGAAACACACTCTCTATGGATACTATCTTTGTTCACCACTACTACAAATTTAGTTTTGCATTGTTAGGTTTTATTTTTTGGTATATTCGATGCACATCCCTAAGGTATCATCTCGATCAATATTCTTTCCTACACACTTAAGTTCTTAAAAACTTTGTAGAATTGTTCCTATTAAACCAGCTATAATGAAGTTGATAAACATAATTATTAAATGAATCCCTCATACTTAGGTGATACATTATCCTTAGTATACAAAACATGTAAGCAAAATTAAAAATTAAAAATAAAAACAATGTTGAGGGTGTAAGGATAAGTAGTACTCCCCTAGTAATTAATGATCACCAACTTTATCCAATTCCATTAATATATATCTAGTACCAGTGAAATCTAGTCTCTATCTAGCATTTTGAGTTAATGTATTATATCCTTCAAAACCCCATAAAGTGTCATCTAAGCAAAATCAAAATAATAAATCTAAAACCACTAAAAAAACTAAACTACTATTAGAGATCCTACAAGCTACTAAATTAGAACAAAATCACCTAAATTTATGGTTACCACTCAATTGGCTCTCCTTTATAAGTGTTTTAGCTAGACTTCTACTTAAGCCCCTCGTTCATCCTAAATTTATAATCAACAACATATGTTCAATCTTCTTCTTAAGTGATGATTCATTAGCTTTCAGATATACCACATACTGTAGTAGGATAATATCATATGGCATCAAAATATTAATACCAACAATATTTGTCAATGCATTTTAACCCAAAAAACTACCAAAATAACAAGGAATAATACAAATCTATGGATCATCAATTGGATGTAATAGTTTGTTATATAGGATATAAAATCCCTCCTCAATTAAGATGATTAACAACAATTTCTCGACAAGAATGAATAATAAGAGGTGTTTAATAGAATCAGGTTCTTGCTTATATATTATACAAGAATCTAGTAATTTTTTTTATTTCCTTTAAGTCTATTTGTTATGCTCAACCTCTCCCTTATAGTAAGCCATAGGATAAAAGACACTATAGGCTTTACTTGCTTAAGTTTTACTTTATTGTGACAATTTACCCTTAGAGCTTCATTTCTTAACAACAATTTATAATAGTCCTTTAAGAATAATCAAGAGGGATTTTTGAACTATTCAATCGAATCCTCTTTGTTAGAATTAAGATTATAGTGAAGGAGATGGCTCATGAATGTTTCTCTTTCTAACTAGTCAAATAAGCTTTATTTGTTTCTCGTAACATCTTTCACTAAAGCATAATCTGGAATGTTGATCCTGAGAGGTGTAAACTCAGTTATTTAGCTTAAACATCTAAAGGTGATCCAATTATCATGCCAAAACCATGTAAAAGCCCCATTTCTAATCTTATGTTTGACTTTCAATCTGACTCTCTCCCTCAACTTGAAAATATGTACCATTATCTAAGAAGATTTGGATTTATGTTGAAAACTTTAAAAATTTGCAATCCTTAAATAATAGGTATTGATCCATCTCACCCAAAAGGCCTACTTGTTAGTGAAAATCCTATATATTCTTTTGATCAATAGGACTTTGTTGATGATTATGATGGGAATTATACTCAAACTTGCTTCCTTGTTTGGTAGATATATTTCACACCATTTAACTTTAGCTAATGATCTTTTACAAATATCTCCAAAACATAGGAATTTCTTTATGATATACTATAATATCTTAGCTTAACTTATTTGTTGGACCCTATTTTCGGAGCCTAACATCGGACATGGGATCATGAAGCTTGAGCGTGGGGGGAGGCTTAGAATTTGGAAATTGAAAGAAGAATTCTTCGGAAGCAAAGGCGGGCTTCGTTACGGGGAACTGTGATTTCGCCACGGTGAACATATTGGAGAAAATCCCCTGGACTCTTCGGAAATTTCATGCCGCGGCGAACATATTGAACTTCGCCGCGGCAAGCCCAAAATTTTTATTTTCGCCGCGGCGAACTCACTACGCTGATGAAAATAAAGAGTTTTGAGTGAATTACGCCGCGTCGAACTCTTGGCTTTGCTGCAGCGAAAACCCCTGTGGCAGAACCCAAAACCCAAATTTCCTATTTTACTAAAATGCAAACTTAAAATCTTTCAACCACATTCATTTGTACAACCCAAAAACAAAATTGGATAAGAATCTAACTACAAACAAACTCTCAAAATCTTAATCTCATTTCCAAAATCGAATACTTTGCAAAAAAATAAGAAGAATCATATACAAAACCAACATATATTTCATTAGTATCAAAAGTAAGAGTTTTACAACGCTTTAGTGGACATTTCGAGCCCCCTTACATCATAATCCAAAATACAAGGTTTATAAAAACTAGAATCGCTCAAAATGCGACTAAAGTATTGTTTGACAAAATCTAACTTCAGAAACAAACAAAACAAAACATGCAAATTGGAGTGATGCCTTGTCTCTCGACTCGATCACTTGATAACTTGATCATTGCGTTAAGA
>JANQAP020000051.1:264639-276666 GCA_026874005.2 Erythroxylum coriaceum
CCATCTTCCATAATTGAATACAAACCTATATCCTGTTGCACTACTGTCTATAAAGTGATTGCCAAGTTGCTTGCTTAAAGGTTGAAACTTATACTATCAGAAGTTATTTACATGGCACAAGGGGCATTCCTACTGGGGAGAAGTATGGAGACAATGTACTCCTCTTATAAGAGTTGTTAGGGGAGTATCACTCAGGGAAATCTATCAAAAGTTGTCTAATGAAAATTGATTTTTTCAAGGCATATGATACTATCAGTTGGAGTTATTTTCAAGATTGCCTGGAAGCTATAAGCTTACTGCCCAAATTCAAAGATTGGCTATTAACATGTATTCAAACATCCTCTCTTAGTGTAATGGTGAATGACATTCCATCTTTAACTTTTAGGCCAACTAGAGGTATTAGGTAAGGGGATCCTCTTTCCCCTTACCTTTTTACGTTAGCAACGAAGGGGATATCTAGATTGATCTCCAACGTATTGCCAGTAATGGCAGATTTCACTTCCACTGTAAATGTAGACGACTTTAGTTAACGCATTTGATCTAGGCAGGTGCTTTGATACTACTCAGTAGTGCAGACACTCACTCCATCAGAGTTTTGAAAAATATTTTGCATATATTTTCAGAATGGTTTGGCTTACAGGTGAATATGGAGAAGAGCAGTATGTACATATCCTCAGATGTGTGAAATAAAGAGGAAATCACTGGCATTGTTGGTTTCAGATTCCACATCCCTCCTTTCAAATATCTGGGAGTGCTAATTACAATAGCCAAGCCCAAATTTTATAATTTCATTCCCTTAATCGAGAAGATTAAAGAAAAGATCAATGCTTGGTAGAATTGGTTTCTATCAATGGTAGCGAGGTTGACTCTCATCACTTCAGTATTGAATATTTTGCATATTCATTGGTCTGCACATGTTATTTTTCCTAAGTAGGTTAATAAGGAGATTGATAGAATTATTAAAGAATTCTTGTAGTTAGGAAAAACAGAAAATGGTAAGAAGGCTAAGGTAAAATGGAGTGACATTACTCTAACAAAGAAGCAAGTTGGACTAGGAGTTATCGCAATTTCACAAATGCAAAAGGTTCTTTTATGTAAAAGAATATAACAGCTCTTCAACGACAAAAAAGCATTATAGATCAAGTGGGTAAATGAATATAATCTTCAAGATCGGAGTTTCTGGCAACTTGGAAATTCTAGAGAATATTCCTGGACTTTCAACTACATTCTTAACTTCAGGAGCTTGGTCTATCTTTACATTAATCATCAGTTAGGGAATGATGCAAGCATTTGGTTTTAGTTTGATAATTGGATGTCGTATAGTCCACTTATTTAGAAAGAAGCATTAGCATCACCCAGAAACCGTATCCCATTAAATGGGAGAGTCTCTTCACTTATCCATAATGGAGAATGGGGTAGCAATTTTAGAGGTTTCTCCTTACTTTCAGAGTACTTGCCTGATGCAATGGGAAAGGGCAATACCATTTGGCTACCTAACCCAAGAGGTACATTTCTTAATAGCTCCTGTCATAAGATATTATCGAGTGATGCTAAACAGGTTCCTTAGTTTGATATTATTTGGAGACAATCTTTAAACCCAAAAGCTTCCATTTTCACTTGGTTAGTAATCAAAAATCGACTTAGAGCCAATGATAAGTGGATTACGAATCATGATCCCATTTGTGTTTTATGTAAACTTATAGCGGAGAGTAAGAATTATTTATTTTTTGAATATAGTTACACCCAGACGATTTGGAGCAGGATAATGAGTATGCTATAACTACCTAGGTTTACATTTGAATGGAGGGAGACACTTAACATGAGTATTGTCAGGACTAAGCCAAGAGAACCAAATGGAACACTTATTAAAACAACTTTTACTACCACCATCTACTCTATTTGGAGGGAGAGAAACAAGAGATTATACAAGGAAATCGAAGAAGAAAAATATTAGATCACAGAACACATCATTAATTGGGTTCGAGCCGTATTCATAGCTCACAATAAGCATAGTGCATTTAGTAATGAGTTGAAAAATAGTTGGAAGTTGTAATTTAATGTTTTCTTTGATCATTTTAGCTCTCTATAGGCACCTCAGCATGTACCGATTGTGTCTGACAATAGGACTCATTGTAATAGTGTGATAGCTTTTTCTATGATTAATATAATTTCTTTCATTTTTCAAAAAAACATGGTCATTAAGTCAACCAAACTAGGCCATTGTTTTGACTAAACATCCACTCAAACAAAACCTTTGGTAAAAAAAAAACTATCACTCAAACTGTAAAGAAAAGGAATAAAAAACGTTTCATATGGTAATAGGTAGTATTTGCCAGTTATGCTTTTCTAGATTATTTCATGTAATATGTGGTTTGATTGTTTAATTATACAATGATTGACTATTAGAACATTCCAAATATCAAACTTTTAAAAAATTGTGAAAACTTTACATATTAGTGTTGGTACTTTGTGATTTACATCTTATGGTGATTGATATGAGCAATTTAATGCAAATTAAGGCCTTGTAAGAGCTATATATCCTATTGTATGATACATGTAATGACGTATCGATGGTTGAGTCAAGAAAATTGTTAACTAATGGTCAAAGCTAACTTTAGCAATAGGTTAGAGCGAATGTTTGAGCTAAATTAGGGTATAAACTAATCTATTTTAAGAGTGAATATCCAAATTTAGATTAAGGAAAACATCAATCAGTGGTTAAAGCTTATGTCTGATGCCTAACCTAGGTAAATACAAAATGTTTTATAGCTCTCATGGTATTTATGTCATTGTATTTATTATATATTACAAGGTCATGTATACATGTATACTACAAATTGTTTGTAAATACTTTAGAGGTAGATGTATTATTAATTAGGCACAAGTGTAAAACTTGTTGAATATATATTAAGGATCAATTTCTCTTTTATCTTTATTTTATTTTTCTTATTATATAACCTTTTATGTTTATTTTTCATATAAGAGCTCATAGATTTCGAAGAGGTGTGATCATACAGTTTCGTAATGGATTTTCTATTGAGTCCTAAGTTAGAGAGGTTTTTTTAAGATTCTTATAGATAATTGGAATTGTAATTAGTATTTTATGAATTTTATAGTTATTTCAAGCTCTAAAAGCTCACTATAGGTAGTTTTAGGCATTTTATTTATATTTCAAGTCCTAATACCTAACTCTAGGCATTTCATTTCCACTTTGAAACTCTAAGATCCATTTTAGATATGTCATTATTTCTGTCAAACCCTTGTTATCATAAAGTCATAGGGCTTTAACCATATTCTCTCTTGTCAACATGGTTTTTATACTTTCACCTATATCTATCTTAATTTAAAACATCCAAAATTTTGAAAATTGTTCATAAGCCTAGGTAACAATCCAGATGGATAAGGTGTGGTGACTAACCTTTACCATTTTGTAATCAATGTTCAAAATTTCATTCTCATGTTTAGGACTTCATAATTTCTTTTTCTTTAGTTTTTTATCGAACCTTTCTTGACAAGGTACAATAATGAATCTACTAATCTTATATAAATTTTCTTAATATTAATTTAATCATAATGTTTAATGATTTTTTAAAGAACTTAGAGGATTAAGCCAAGTTAGGATTTAATTTTTGTATTTTTAAGGAGTGTTCATATTTTAATTTCTTAATCTTATAATAAATTAAATGCAAGTTCTCAATCATATGGTTTTTTGTTTACTTTTGCAATTTATCGCTTTATTATCTTTTGTTATTATCTTTCCTGTATTGTAGGTAGGTGGAGTATTTATAGGTTTGTACAACTTTTAATTAAAGGTTTTTCTTATTTCCTATTTAAGGAACATATATGCACACATTTATACATATACATATTTATGCACATATACTTTTGAGCTTGTTTGAACCTTTTTGTGTTAAAATCTTATACATTTATCACCCTATAAGATTTGGGATTAGGATGTACCCATCAGATATCACTTATCATTCATTATTAATTCCTTATTTCCTATTAGTATTAAAATCTTAAGAAGATGAGAGGGATAATCCAATTTTGATTTGTTATCCTGGACCCATTTTTTCTCAGGATCACCCAGTACTAGTCATAAAACCTACCTTCATTCTAATAGTACTAGTAAACCTAAAGCTTACTTATATTGTCAATCCTTAGAATTGTTAAACTTAAGGACACATTTAAAGGGAATCAAATCTTCTTGTTCAAAATAAATCTTATATCTTTTCTTATCATACATGGTTTTAATTCAAATCTTCTTCTTCAAAATAAATCTTGTATCTTTTCTTATCATAGTGGTTTTAAATCATAGGTAATTCCTTTTGGGTTTTATATTGCATGTAATGTAAGAAAAACTTTTTCATATTTTTTATTTTTCTTTCCTTAACATGATTATTTTATCTTAATTTTATTTTACCAAATTCTCGTTTATTTTTTGTTTTGTTGTAATCTATATTGGTTTTTATTCATTACATGCATAATAAGGTATTTCTAAATCATTTATTAGAATATACTTAGCCGGTAGTTGTATGGTTTAACCCATTTCAGATTTCCTTTTTCAAAAATATTGTCATTATATGTAAAACCAATATAATAGAGTTATCCATCAAAAGAAATGGAGATTTAAGGATTCATATTATATAAGAAGCATCATCATAGTTTGAAGCATCACAAGAGGAATTAATAATTTTTTTATTCCAATCATTCTCATTTTCTAAATCATTACATTTTAACAAATAAAAGGTGATTGTCATCAATGATTATCTTTATATTTTGGCAGGCTAGTATTTGGGAAATTTTAGTTGCCTAAAATCTCCCATATACTAAATCATGTTATTTTATTGCATTTATCACTTTCTTTATATGCAACAAGTGGAAAAAATTGCTCATTTAGTCTCTCTTCTTTTTTAAGTTATTATTACATTTCTATCTCACTTAATTACAATCACTAAAAATAAAGAGAGCTAAACATGGATTGATTCTAGCTAAATAGTATGTGCAATTGAGACAGGGTGTTGGAGTTGAATCTATGCTTAATTTGAATAAGTAAATATGCAGCCTATCTTTACTATACATTACTCTTACACATTGGGCTTCATTACGCTAGCTTTGAAGAATATTCTATGATTTCTTTCATTCCCATTTGTAAGATATAATGTAGGACAAGGTAGTATAGAAAATTGATCAGTCTCCTTCATCACTAAATTTTAAAGTCCTTGACTAATCAAGAATATCTTGCCAGGTAATAAGTGAGTTTTCAATATTACACCGGCTTAATATGTTTTGCCATGTAATGTTTGTATAAGGGCATTAAAAGAAGAGGTGATCATGACACTCTAAGTCGCTTCTGCATAGGGAATAACAATTAGGGATACAGACAAATCTTCCTAATCTATCTTAAGTGGGAAATTTATAACGTTTAGTGATCTATAGATTGTGTGAAGATATGGGATGATGATCTTTATTATCTATATAAGGAATTAGAAAATTCTCCATTACTAGATAGTTTCCATACAATATTGTAGTATGTTTTCTCCTAAATGTTGATGTTCAACTAAAATTAAGCCATATTTATGATTAGAAATGTATTAATATAAATTTTCATCTTTTGTCATATTCATTTCACCTTTTCATTTACGTGTTTCATAACTTAGTCTAATTTAATATATTGGTTCAATGTGCCATAAGGAATCCAAGAATCATTCCAAAAAAAAGTATTATCTCCATTCCTAAATTTATTAAAGCTTATAATTATTAATTTATTTCTTAATCTACCAATATACTTCATGGTTAAGAAGCAAACCTACTTTTGGTTTGATAATTGGAAAGAGGGTCCCTTACATTTGATTGCTACTGTTTACCATCTGAAATACATGCTGAAACCTAATTCCAAGGTTAAGGTGTTAATAAATGATAATGATTGTTACATTAGATTTAGGGGCTCTAATTCCTATAAGAAGCTATCCATAGCTATAGGCCAAGACATAATGTTAAGGACAAGGTTATTTAGAGTAGACATTCTTTAAGTTCCTTCACTAAAAAATGAACATTTGAATTTTTCAAGCTACCACCTCTTAAGGTACCTTAGCATAAATTAATCTAGTTTAAAGGAAATAATCCAAGGCCAACTCTCATCATATAGCTAGCCATCCAAAATAAGCTAATTAAACTAAATAGGGAGAAAACAAACTCTACTATTAGTCCCCAGTGTTTTTTATACAGCTTGGAATTGTACTTAAAAGACCATCTCTTCTTCTAATATGCTTACATTAAAGAACTCAGGTCTATAATATAAGTGATCAACAATTTTTGTCATAGAGAAGTATCTTAGGAAAACATCACATCTAAGGCCTCCAATGCTTCACTTATAGGAGACGATTATACTCTTCTTAAACTATTTCTATGCATAAATATTTATGAGGTCTAAAAGGACAGGAACCAAAGAAGATTTAAGATAAAGTAAACTGATTTGCACTCTTTCAACTCCAATACTTTCTTTAGGATAAAATAGTGCTTTCATTTCAACTTTGAATAACCCAAAATCTTGAAAACTATAGCGAACAGATGGGGTTTAAATTGGTTAAAGGACACTCCTAATTTTTAGTCTTGATTTTAAGACTATATTAGGGTACCAATGAGATCAGTTCTTTATATAGCCAACATTTTATCTTCTAGTAAGAATTAGTTTTTCCATTTTTGTAATATAATTCTTTTAATTTCCCAAAAATAGGTATCTTATTTTATATTTGCACCATCTACTTAGTTTCTCTAACTAAATTGGATTATTTCACCACTTCGAACATTATGTGTTATTATAGGGGTTGTTATATTATTAGTAATTCCCAGGTTTGATTGACATGGAAAACATGTTGCAAACTTCACATATTTTATTGTTTTGCTCTCTCCTATAGAGCTTACAATATAATACTTAAGTTGATCATACTTATTATCATTTTTCCTTATGTGTCCTTCTATTTGAGCTGAAGTTATTATAACTACATCCATTTTGTGAACACCTATTAATCTGTGTGCCTTTGCCTATTTAATTGTTATTGAAAATTGTTAATCACCATTTTCTCAACTGACTTTAAGGTAGCTTTTAAAGTCTTATTTTTTAAGTTTTCCCTATCTACTACATCAACCAATTGTTTTATTACATAGTTTAGACCATTGAAAAATATCTGGACATGTAATCATGTAGGTAGAAAATGGTGTATGCACATCTTTATCTCTCCTAAAACATGTAGAGTATCTTGTTATCATATCATCTATAAGTAAAAAAGTCATTCCTTATCTTTGCAATCTTTGCTAATTAGAAGCACTTGCCTAAAACTCAGTCACTAAATTATCCCGTATACTTATTAAAACATAGTTAAAATTTTTAGAAGATAAAATTGCATTAATGTGTTGAAAAAGGTTCTTATAAAATTGCCTAGCATACTTACACCTTAACATACCTATACCATCACCAAATTTTAATTAATAGTCTAAAATTCAAGACATACGTATAGCCACAATCAATCTCTATCTAATTGGCTAAGGGATAAGTTTCTTAACTCTCGAGTGCTTGTTGGGCTTACAAATTTAGAACATTTTGTCTTTGTTATGAGTCAGAACATTTTTTGTCCTTGTTATGAAGTCAAAACATTTTCCCTCTTCTTCTATATCTAATATGAGTTTAGGATTGTCTTCATTTATAGAGGATTAGACAGGGGAACAAAAGGAATGGCAATGGCCTCTACTCGGATTAAACACCCTTCTCAAGTTAGATTACTCATTAAATAAGTCTTCCTTACCTAATTGGTTAGAGTGTTTCCTAAATTCCTAATAGGTTGTTACTTCAACTACTTCACTTCTTGATCCCTTAATAATATAAATACAACCTTGACCATATCTCATCATCATTTGTTATATTGACATTATATGCATAAGATATCTCTAATGAATTATCTATATATGCGTGATGATCCTTATCCAGTAATTTTTCTAATTGTAAAAGAATTGTATAATATGAATAACATTTGATGTTAAATTATTCGTCATGAATAGCAATATTGAATTGTGTCCACATAAGTTATGACTTCATATAGTTTAATAGTGTTATATGCTCTCCTTCTATTATATCATGTTATTGATATTGGGTGACTAAGTTTTTCTTTTCTTTGAGTATCTAAAGAAGTGTTTTTTCTATTCTATATCTTCTTCAATAAAGTTAGAGGCCTTGCTTCTTGTCATACACCAAGCGTCACAAACTTAGAGTAAAAATGGTTTGAGAATAGAAAAAAGAATATAAATGAAATAAAAGAATATAAAAAATACTAATGACTAGATTTATAGTTACTAAGTCTCTTTAATATCACATCTATCTCTAGCAATAGTACTAACAACTTGATTGATGTTTTCTCTACTATTTTAGTACAAGACTACAATGAAGTGGACCTACAATTTTATATTAATGCAATGATAACTAGAGTTCCAAACTTACTAACATTCCTAAAGGAACAAAACTGTATCAGCAAAATTAAATTCTTATAAAGAGAAGTGTTTGTCTTCTCTATAGGAAATTTACCATTATACCCTTAAAAGTTCACTTTTAAATTATTGTTTCTAGGTGGGCCATTCTACCACTTGGCTAATCATCGATAATATAGGAACTCCTCTTAAGTTCTTACATGAAATGAGGAAGAAGTTTCATGCTCTTACCTAATTAGTCGAGAAGGTGCCTTCAATCCTACAAAATCTTCAAGCAATTTATTAGTTTCTAATACATAGATAATCTCTCCAACTTATAAAAGTCTAAAGTGGATGGAATCCTGAATCCATTGGTAGAAATTCTTTAAAAAAATGCAGTAGCTTGGCATTCGTCATTGGTAGCATAATTTTTAGATAAAGACTCTCCTTTGCCTAAATGTAATAGCAGGCAACCACCTAATGGAGCAAACTAGGGCTAGAGAAAGTCGTTCTCTATAAAGATGATGCCTTAATTTTCAAATTCTTAAAAGAAGTAGACATTTTAAACATTATAGAGTAAGTAAATGGCTCATTGTGCATCAGACTCTAATCTTATAGAAGTGGCACCTTGGAATGACTATGGGTCAATTTCTACAATGTCCCACTTAAATACTAGATTATGAAAGGAATGAGCTTTTTAGCAAGTTCACTACTGATATGTGCTTAAATACTTTAGTTCATATTTGATTTTAGGCACAATTCGGAAGTGAAAGAGCTAAAGTCAGTCAAAAGTACTATATTTGAGCTATTTTCTAAAGATACATACTTACTTGTCTTCATGGAGCAAGAACAAGAAGTATCAGAGAAAGAGAAGACAAGAAAATGCTAAAATAATTGAAGAAGCATATTGTCATGACCTTAAGATACATCTCACGACCATGATAGATAGTCATATCCGTAAGAGGTGTGTCACACCCATGACATAACATGTGATGGCTGTCACACCCATGCAACTAGTGTCATGCCCATAACATGGTGTGTAATGGGTGTGACACTCCTCTCACGGTTATGACTTATTTGTCATGGCCGTGAGATGTATCTTAAGGCCATGACTTAAGGCCATGACAATATGCTTTTTCAATTATCCATATAAGGTGTCTCATGGTTATGAGACAGTGCCACCTTACCCAAAACCCTACATTTTTATATAAAACATCATTTTGGAGACACAAACTTATGATTTTGTTTGGGAAAATTTGGAGAAATTTCTAAAAGGTTTCAGGAGAATGAAGAGGGCTAAACCCCTCATCCTTTGGAGACCTATGGAGGGTTAGGTTTTCTGACATTGATTTGGGGATGACATTGACGTCGAAGATCTTTGTATTTGTTGTTTCTTTCTCTCTTTAGAAATTGATTATGTTATCATATACATATGGATTTGGGTTTTGTATATGAATGATCGTATTCTCATTATCGTTCGATTGTTTGTGTATAAACCCATAGCTAGAATTTCAATATAATCAGTAATTGTTATATTTGAGATTCATTTGTGTAGACTAATGGTTCTTAATCATTAGGGATAACATAACCTAGGTTAAATGACCCGAGTGTATATGGTTGTTACTTAGATTGGTCTTTTTTCCTAATTCGTAGTGCAACTATTCAGATAAACTTAGAGAGGTTGTTCTAGGTTTCCTGATAGTTAGGGTTAATTAATAAGCTCTTCTTGATTAACTATGACCTAAGGGAAAACTAGGGTTAACAAAGCTTATTGTTAATCTACAATCAATATTTCAAGGAGAGGTAAAAGAACAACAAATTAATAAAATATGTTTAATTGGGTGTAGACTGAGATTGAGCTAAAGAACTAGATTCCTAACGAATTCATCACTTTCATCATTTTTGCATGTTTTCTTTAATTTGTTTTTATTAGTTAATTTTTATCTTATTTTCTTATTTTAAACCAAACCAAACCCTCACCCCCCAAACCTAAACACCAATTAATTTCATTTCAAAAGCTTTACACACACTCTCTATAGGATCAACCTAGACTCACCATTGCTTTAGTTGTAAGTCTAGTTTATTTTGCATGGTGTTATGACACACTACTGTCAATTTTTTCGCCATTGTTGGGGAGTGCAGTGCTTTAGTTTTTATTTTTGATTTTAATTGGTGTTTTGTACATACTTGTTTGTAATTAGTTTCCTTTCAGTTATTTCTTGATCTTTTTACTTTTTGTTTAATGTTTGTGTGTTGAAAAAAAATATTCATGAATGGAAGTAGTTTTTTCTATAACTAATATTCCTAATCTTATGACTATGTTTTGAATGATCATATTAACTTTAGTTATGGATGGTATAACCAGCAAAATTACTTCCATGATAGTATGCAGGACATACAACAATTCCTGTATAAACCAGAAGCTTCTTATTACGACTTAGGTCTATCTTTGGAAGAATTGGTTAACATTGTTGCTGCTAATACTCTATAACTCCAGAAGGATGAAAGGAAATTTTGTTTTGGTTTCCAAAATTTAGAGAGCCAATAAAACTCAGGTACATTTCTAGAAGAATTGATTAATATTATGAATGTTAATACTTTGCAATTTCAACAAAGTATATAGCATCAACTTCAACAATTTCAACAGGAGACAAAAGTGAGCATACAGAACTTGGTAAGCTAGATGGGTTAGAAGATGGAAGCTCTTGACTGCCTAGAATCCCAAAGCAAAGAGGTATAACTATCTCAACCTGAGGTGTACTCAAGGCCTTATAGAGTGAAGAGAAGCTTGAGAATACTAAAGGAATTGCTTGTGGAAAAGAAGTAGAGAAGGAGATCAAAGCAAAAAGGGATACATCTTTTAGCTCGAAGGTAAATACTGAGTTCCTAATTATTGTTAAGACTGACTCTTTACTTTTACCTAGCAGGTTAGAGAAATTGAATGAAGAAGAAAAAGGTGAAGAGACATTCGAGATCTTTCCAGAGTGTATGGACGAAATAAAGATTGAGATTTTGAAGATAGGGAAGATGCTGGAGGTGAATGATCATTAACTTATACCTTATCCTGAACTACCTCGTGTGGAGATAACTCAAACTGTGATGCCTGAAGGCCATAATTTTGTCACATGGGGAAAGTATGGAGTCGAGCCAGCGACACTAAACAAAGGTGCTTCTTAGGAGGTAACCTAAAGGAAACAAATTTCTTTTCCTTTATGTTTTTAGATTTTTAAGTTTTCAACAAAATGAGAGAAAAAATAAACAAAACAAATAATTCCTGTTTTTCTATTGCTTCTAGGATTAGATGGTCATGATTAGAGAATGAATTGACTAGAGAAATCCATGGCAATTTTAGCGTGTACTTTTGCTCTTATGATTGGTCGATGTGCATTATCTTTAGAAGAGTAATGACTAGTGGTAGATAAAAAGTCATAAGATTTTGAGCCTTATTAGACTGACACATCCATATTAGTCTTATTGTCTTTTGATAATGTGTGACCTTCATGACATGTACATCCTGACTTTGCTTTGATTTTCTATCTAATACCAAATTTTTATCATATGCATTAATAT
>JANQAP020000051.1:395916-406387 GCA_026874005.2 Erythroxylum coriaceum
TTTTTGCTCCGCTCTTCGAATAGTCGACTAATACACTGATAGTCGACTAGTCCATTTATCCACCTTACAGGTCTGTTTTTTTTTTGTCGACTTGCAACGTGTTGGTCAACTTATCTTGACACGAACTGATAGATCTGATATTATTAGTCGACTTGCCACACTATAGTCGACTAGTGCTGGATCTCATGACAGATTTTACAAAATCTTCAAGCTTTGTTTGTTGAAATACTAGTTTGAACTCTTCATCCATGATCTGATCTTATATAATCTCTTGCCCGTTGTCTATCTCTTGAATATGTCAAACTTGATTTGTATTAATTCTTTAATTGAATATCAGTCCAAAATACCTGAAATTATTTCTTAACCAATTTTATATATTTTATTATTATCAAAACATAGAAGGATTTAATTTGTCAACCACCATTGGTCCAACAACCTTAGCACTCTCCCTCAACTTTTGCTTCCCCCTGCATCGATGAACACTTAGCAGCTCCTCCAACTCATTCTAACCACCAAAGAACTTAGGTACAAGTAGTAGGTAATCACAATCCAAAAGCCAAGCTATCATGTTGTATTCCTAATCCTACTTTAAATTGCTAAATAGCAGATGATGCTCTCACTAATCTACCTGAGGAGACCCCATCATAAAGTATAATGAAAATATTGAACTTGTAAAGGACAAATTTAATATCACTTATGCATAGAAGCCTCCCAATCTGAAGTTTAAAGAAGTGTGGAAACCACTAGGGAAAATTTTCACCTCATGCAGTTTTAATGAACTGATGCAAGAGGCAGATAGTCAAGAACAAGGAGTTGAGATCCTTCAGGAGCATGTAAATCCTAACTTAAAGATTAACATATCTTAGACAATTGTGGAACTCCCCACATTGCTAAACCCTAAATAATATGCTGAAGATAGAACAATTCCTATTGATGCAACCATTACCTACTGTACCTCAATTCCAGATGTGGACAAAATCTGTACTCTGAATGATGAAAATCTATCTTCCACCATTCTCTCTTTAGGAACATCAATACCAAACAATGAATCCATAACCTCAAATTCTCCTATATAAGATGGCTTCAAAACATCTATTAGAATAAAATTTGGTAGAAAGAAGAATCATACTTCTTTTTCTTAAAAACAATGATTTTCTTGTCCTAAAACATAAGGGAGTTGAATTCCCCTTCAAGCAACAAGCTATTAGAAACTTTGTTGTTGTGAGTAACATCTCTTTATTAGGAGTTTTAGAAACAAATCAGAAACAAAATTGTTGTGATATCCTTTCTATACTTCCTAAAAGTAGGAAGGCTCTTTCTAATTATGCTACACATCTGGAAGACTCTTTTTAATTCTACTACACATCCTAATGGAAGAATCCTGGTTCGTTATAATATTGATAAGTTTCAACTCATCAATTCCATAATTTATGATCAAATTATTCATTTGAAAGTCAAAATTTTCATCAAGAATCTCTATCTTGATATCTCAATCATTTATGCCTTCAATCATGCTTATTAGAGAACATTCATATGGAATAAGCTCACTAACATTCAAGGCATCATCACTTTATGGATTTTGATAGGTGACAGAAGGAAATCAATCTAGTAAGCCTTTTGTGAGGACTTCAAAAACTGCACTAACTTTATTGAAGTCACCAATCTCCCCAAAGGTGGCAACTTTTACACTTGGTTCAGTAAACATAAAGACTCCACCTTCTTGAGGAAAAACTAGATAGAGGCTTGTCTAATCATCTATGGTCTCAAACATTTCTTAACTCCTATGCATTTTTTCCAAAATCCTAGCATATTTGACCATTCTCCTATTCTGATTTATTTAGATTCTGTGCATATACTAGTAAAGCACCCTTTCAGGCTTAATAATTACTTAATGAACATCCCTGGTTTTGAAGATGCAGTGAAAAAAGGGATCAGTTCCTACTTCAAAGGTTCTAAATAGTTCTAATGCTCTAGGAAGCTTAGCTGCATCAGAGAAGAAATCAAAGTCTTTTAAAAAGTAAATGTTGGATACCTTCATCACTTACAAAACACTGCCAAGGAGACTCTTGAAAAAGCTCAAATTGATGTATATTTGGACTTACCAATCGCTCATTTCAATAAGTTAAAATGCGAGCTTCTTCCAATTTCATTAAGGTAGTTGGATTTGATCGTTCTCTTTGGAAACAAAGGTTCAGGATCAGATGGTTAATAGAAGGAGACATTAATACTTCTTTCTTTCACACAGTTGCTTAAGTTAGGAAAGCTTCTAATATAATTGTCACTTTGCACTTGAATGGCACTCAACTTTATACTTAAGATGAATTCAAATCTGAAGCAGCGAATTACTTCACTCAATTGCTTAGAACCACCTCACCAACAACATCTTCATCAAGACTTCTTAAACAACTAATTCATTAAAAATTATTTCCAAGTGAAGTAGATATTCTATCTACCCTTGTAGCTCCAAATGAAATAAAGTCTGTTATCGAATCTCTAGCTTAATGCAAAGGCCTTGGTCCAAATGGTTTCAATATCCTATGTTTCTATAAACACTAGAGCATTTTGAAGCAAATAGTGATTAATGCAATCTAAGAATTTTTCAATAAGAGGATTCTTTTGAAAAAACTTAACATCATCACTTTGATCCCCAAATGCAAAGACCATAAATCCTTTATGGACTTCAGACCAATTTCTTGTTGTTCCTCTATTTATAAAATCATCTCTAAGGTAATTATAGAAAGACTCAAAAGTATTCTTCCAAGCCTGGTTAATTCTTCACAATATGCCTACATTCCAAAGAGACACATAAGTGATAACATTGCAATTACATAAGAATTATTCAAACTGTACAATAGAAGTAATGCAAGCAGTAAGAATTCTACTCTCAAAATTGATTTTAAAAAATTTTATGAATATGTGAATTGGAATTTCTTCCTTAATATATTAAAGGCATTTGGATTCCTAAGTACCTTTATTGACTTGATATCCCAATATATCTCTTCAATCTCTTACAAAGTCTTACTGAATGGTCATGCTGCTTCTCCCATTCAAGCAATTAAGGGCATAAGGAAAGGGATCCCATTTTCCCTTACCTATTTGCTTTAGTCTCTAAATTTCTAACCATATTGCTTAAAAGAACTGCCTATAGCAACTCCTACTATAAGTTTCATGTGAAATGCAATAAGCTTAACATAATGAGCCTTAGTTTTGTTGATGATGTATTTATCTTTTCTAAAGCATACATCAAATATGTTACCATCATCTACAAGGTATGTAAAATGTTCAACTCACTCTTTGGTCTATCTATAAACTCTAACAACTCAAACTTGTTTGTCTCTTTAAGTGCTTTTTACTTGGCTTCAAGGTTCTCTACTATCACTTGTTCAATGCTACGTACTCAACTTCCTATTCAATATCTTAGAGTCCCTATCTCCTTTATTAAGCCTACTTTTACTGACTTCAATCCTTTTATTTGCAAAGTTAAAAGTAGAATAGACAATGGAGCTCTAAAGCTTTATCATTTGTAAGAAGATGCCAATTAATCAATTTAGTTCTGATCTCACTATCTTATTATTAGGCCTCACATATTATTTTTCCATTTCAATTATCAAAAAGCTGGAGAAACTTTTCAAGAATTTCCTATAGAAAGGTGATGGTAGTGGAAGTAACAGAGTCAAATGGTCAGAACTTTCTTACTAAAGATTTATGGTGGACTAGACATTCTTTTAATGAAAAGCCTTTGTTCAATTTTACTAACTAAGAGGCTTTAAAGACTACTTACAAATATAAACTCCCTATAGGTCAAATGGATTCATACTTTTTGCATCGAAGATCATATTTTGTGGAATGTTAAGATATCTTCCACCTCTTCATTACTATTCAACCATCTGCTCAAACTCAGAGAAACCATCAGGAGCTATTGTAAGCATAAAGTCAATGATAGAAAAGCCACCTTCTTTTAACATGATAATTGGACTCCCTTTGGACCTCTAGCCTTTATCTTGAATCCTAATTCCCTCTTTGCTACTCTTCATATAAACATTATAGTGGATGAAGCTTTGTTAAAGTTAAATGGTTTTAAATCTCTTAGTCTTTTGCTTTTAAAACTTTTCTCTCTTCTCTTATCTTAAATACCCCCAAACAAGATGAAATCAAATGGTTACTTATTCTAATGGTACATTTTCTAATTCATCTTGCTGGACACTGATTAAAAGTCCTAACCAAACTATTTCCTAGACAAACTATTGTGATTTAAGAATAATTCAACCTATAACTCAATCATTTCCTAGATGGCAATCAAAAATAGGCTATCAACAATGGATAGAATAACTTACTACTTAGCCATTTCTAATTGGTGCATTTTATGGAAATCTTCATCTAAAAGTATAGAACATATTTATTTTCAATGTCAATTCAGTCAATATGCTTGGAAACTTATAATTCGGCTCTGTCACTTAAATTTCCCCCTTTTTTTTTTCATGGTCTGGTATTATCAAAACTTGACATATGAAGGTATTTATGCGTTTTCAATGTAGCTTTCACCTACATTGTTACTTCCATATGGAAGAAAGAATAACATAATTTTTGGAGATGCTACTAACACTGAAGAAACTGCTTTTTAAGCATTATGTAATAAAATCAAACCTCAGATTTTAGTCTTCAAAGATAGTTTCAGCTTTAGCATTTAATGCCAAATGACCTAGAGAATTAGATAGCCTTTTGCTATCTAGTCCATTGCTTCTTATTTTGCTATTGTGTTGATAATCTGGTTTGTGCATATTTATTTTGATCAAACTTATTGTACACTTATTTCTCCCTGTTAATTCAATTTCTATTTTTTAAGAAAATATTGTACTTAAAAGAGATAGTGAAATTAGTTTATATTTTGTTGATGTTTTTATTAATCTATCTTATTATTAACCTATAATAAATTTTTTAAAATAATTTTTAAGAAAATAAAGAAAATTTATTTAGTTATCAGACTAGCCCCTGATATCACCTACCAAGGCATCATACTAGGGTGATAATGAGAAAAAACAATATAGAATTAAAATTAATTCCAAACTTAAAGATTATAACTCATAGAAAGAACTTAGGAAAGGACCTACTTGCACATATTAGTTTGGAAATAGAAGAGCTCAAAAGAGGTTGCAAGGCATAAACTAATGGATTCATAAAACTATTATTAGAATTAATGAATCCCTTTATGTTAGCAAAAATCTTGAGTTTATTCTTAAATGCGAGCCATAAGATAAAGGAAGAATTTGGAGGGTTTTCGTTAAAACAAATTAGCTTTCACTAATGCAATATATACTTGGAGCTTTTAGGAGGTTGAAGCAAGTGTTAGTAATGAAGACCTTAAAAGAGTAGGCAAGCCAAGTTGCTTTATCCTTAGCTTCCATATTAGGAGAGTAATTAGGAATGTTCTTTATGATTCATTCGAATCCATGAAAAGATAACTCTATTGGAAATTGGTAATGATTAAGCTTACCTTAGCCTCGAGGGGATTAAGAGATTGAGGTTACTAGGTCCTTGAATATAATGTAGGGGACCTAAATTGTTCCAATTATCAAACCAAAAGTGATTATCATTTTCATTCCCTATAAGGTTCTTTATGAGTGGTCGAATAACTTCTTTTACCTTAAGAATAAGGTTAAAAGTTTATAAATAGATTTTTTTTAAGGATGATCTACAAAAGATGAGATCCCTGATGATATAGGAGTGATCTGTTTAACTTAACAGATTCCTTATCCTTGAATAACTTCTATATAGCATCTGATTTATCTGTTTGATACTCATAATGCCTAAGCTACCTTATTCTTTAGAACTACAAACCTTACACCATTTAACTCTAGCACAATGAGCATTATCAGCAGATCCTTGCCAGAGAAAATTCTTAAGAAGTCTCTCCTATCCCTAATGACTTTACGAGGCAAGTTAAAGTCATAAAACTAATGCATATTTAGGTTGATAAGGACAAAAATTATAACTTAGACTCTCCCCGTATAAATTAGAAGTTATTGTTCCAATAAAGTAGCCTATTAAGGATAGTATCAAATAAAGGCCCATAATCTTGGTAATTGATTCTCTTATCAGTAGTAAGAATTCCCAAATACTTAAATGTTAAAGAATGAAGCTTATGGCCAACATTGGATGAAATAGTGTTAGTCATATACTAAACATCTAGTGAGACAAAAAGACTACTTTTGGATTTGTTGACTAAAAAGCTTGACATCGAGTTAAATATCTCTAGGAATCTTTTATCTATAAAGCATCCAGTAATTGAAGGATTCCATATTTTAGCTCTAGCTTTTGGAGAATTTCCAAATATGGAGAGATGACATCTTTATCTTTGGAAGAGCAATAGGGAAGAACTTGAAAACACTAGAGGATGAACTTTCACCCCCAATTTGATTTTAGGATCTCTTTGGATGGGTTTAAGGAGCCTGAGGCAAAGGAGGGGAAAACATAGGGATGAAGGATGTAAAGGCAACTAAAGGAGCAGGGACTTTCTTAGTTAGTAGAGAAGAAGTGAGGGAGAATTATTTTGATAAAGAGTTAGGGTTTAAGAGGCTAGAGGCTTAGGAAGTGAGGGCAAAATTAGGAGGAAGAGTTAGAGGTTGAGACAGAGGCAAATGGGATAAAGAGAGTTGAGGTAAGGAAGAGAAAAATAGGAAGTGAGAAGAGAAGGGGCTAGATAGCATGTACGAATAGATGGCAGAGGAAGTTGGTTTCTGGACATTTAAAACCCAATTTCCTCCATAAATTCTCTGATTTAAATGTTGAAGTTTGCACATTTCTACCTCTTATTATTAGAGGGGCAACTGTTCATTGAACTACTAAAGAAAAAGGGTAAACCAATATGATCATGACATTGCTAGAGGCTTGGAAAGCGAGGACAAAATCAGGAGGAAGAGTTTAAGGTTAAGATAGAGGCAAAAGGTTAAAGAGAATTGAGGTGAGGAAGAGAAAAAGGTGGCGTGAGAAGAGAAGGGCTAGATAGCATATGTGAATAGCTGGTAGAGGAAGTCAAAGCCATCTTTCATTTTACTAAAGAAAAAAACCATAAAAAGGCAATAATGGGAAGAAGTTACAAAAGAATCATTACCAAAAATAATAACATTAAAGGACAAAAAAAGGAGGACAATAATGGGAAGAATTCAAAAAGAGGATGATCTTTTTATTTAAATGAATGTGCATGAGAAATTTATGTATGCTTCTTTGACATATAAGTGAATGTGTTCTGTAATAATGTAACGAGAAATTTATGTATGCTTATTTAACATATATTACATCTTTTGTGTTATATATAATTATCTCCTTATTTATAACCTTATGCAACAGATATTACATATATAATAATCATTGAATTATATATGTAATGCTTATCTTATTATAAACTTACTATTCCATTACATTTTCAAATAATAAATTTCATTTTGTTGTATCTTACTAATCCTTTTAACAAAAGATTAATGTAAATGCCTTAATTAGTAACAAGGTTGGAAATGTTTGATCTTTTACTAATATGCTAAACATTCATCTTATGTTTTAATGATGAAATCCATACATAAAATTTTAGGAAATTAATTATAATCCAATTATGGATTCAAGGAAAATTTTTTTTCACAATTTTATGATAGGATTAATTGAATAATTTGAAAATACAAATCATAAATAAAAAGGTCAAATATACCTAATTTGAATTCCTATATAAAATTTTCTTCTCAAATTGCCAACCATAAGTTGTCCGCATGTCCAGTCTCTAATATTATCCACAAAGAAGAGAAAAAGAACTCAACATTTGAGAGGAAAAGGCATGAGTGCTAGCTCGCCTTCCTCTTACTTGTAGAAAAAGATATAAGAGTTCCTTTCTCATTAAAATTAAACTTGTTAATTGTAATTATCGTCAAAATCTAATTATAGACAATTAATTTTATTAAAATTAAATATCTCATATTTAGTTCCTAAAGCTTTTGAAACTTTAGACTAAGTCCAATTAATTTAAATTTCTCTTTTTAATTGTTCTTTTATGTGTGACATTTAATGTTCTAATATGTTGCGATGATTAAAAAATTATAATTATAACACCTAATTAGACTTGGATAAATTTAAATTCCTTTTAGTTTATTTTAAATTCTCTAATTAAATAATTTATAATCATATATCTATATTGATATCTAGCAACATGTCATTACTACCCAAATATTAAGAATGTCAAATAGTTTGACTTAACTATTTATGCATGGTTATATTTTATAACTTAATCATTTCTTTGTACTATATTTCAATTAGATATAATGGAATTAATGTTTTCTCTTTTAAATTCAATCATATTCATTCTTGCTAATCAGTAATTAATTTATAATTTATATTTGAAAATATCTTTTCAAATCTCAATTCAATATGATTTTCTTAAATCAGTACTAATTAAGAATAGTGAAATATTCTCTCTAATTACTTTAAAGTGATGAATCCTTTATTTACTTACACAACTATCTTCATACAATTCATATTATATCCAAGTACTATTAATTGAGTTACCCTAAATAAAATATCTCATAAATAGCATTAAAACATAGCAATTCTCATATAAGATAATTTGATAATCTCAAGTCTAAAGATTAATTATATACTACTATCATAATGCTTATTAGGAAGTTATTCTATAATAAAAATCCACACATTTATTTAAGTACCTCTATACTTTAATTTATGAGATCAATTACTCTTTTCATAAGAAAGAAACATATGCTAGTTTTACTATTATATGAATGTCCCATCTTAATAGAACTACAATTAGGAAGAATTTTGGAATAATACATAAATGTAAATTGAATATCATAATTATAATCTCATTATAATTTTAATTACACATTAATTATTCTAGGGATTTTACTTCTAGTATTAAAATATTGAATATAATTAAAAAATACATAAAGATAAATAGTATCTTTAGTTAATTATATCATAAAATCTACAATCAACTGCTTAGCTATAGGGCATACACTAATAATCTCCTACTTACATTAAGTCAATCGCTTAAATATCTTATACCATATCTCAATAAGATGTTCATACTAATATTGGGATAATGGTTTTATGAAAGAATTCTATAAGTTTCTCTATAGTAATCACTTGCTTAAATCTTATATCTCTCACTTCAATTATCATAATAATTGAGTCTAAAAGTGCATTTTAAATCTCAGTCTTTATAATAGAATATAAAACAAACCCTAACGTTTGAAAGCATTCTCATTGAGCCTTGATGTTTTCAAAGCATTCAAAATAGATCTTAAGTGGATGGAAAATTTAACAAGGTTAACTTCCTGTCAGTTAAATGCCACGTCAATGCTAACATGATATTATTTTTATTTTCAAATAAAAGTGAGCCATATTGCCCTATGGCAAGTAGGACCTATTGTCTCAAATGAATAAACTGTGGTCCCTACTGTTACGTGACTATGGGACCTACTTTCTAATTAATTTAAAAGAATTAATTACTTGGCAATTAGGCCTACTTTCTATTTAAAAATATAAAAATAATGTCACGTTAGTATTGATATGATATTTAACTGATAAGGAGTTAACCTCGTCAAAATTTTTGTCCATTTAAGGTATATTTTAAACGTTTTGAAAATGTTAGGATTTAATTTGAATACTTCAAAATGTTAGGGATTAAGTTATATTTTGTTGTAAACATTAAGGTTCAAAATTCAATTTTAGCTTTATAATTAAAAGAAACAACTTAAATATATACTTCGATCTTTAATGAGACCTATACTCCTTTCATATGCACAATGACTCTAATGTTCTATAGTATATTAATGTTTGAACAAAACAAGGAACTATATCAAATTCATTAAGGAACTTATTGATCCAAATAATCATTTCCACTAAATGAAAGGAGTATTATGACTTGATTTGCAATGATGCTACATTAGAACCTTTCTGATCCTAAAATAATGTTCTTTCTAATTAAAAATATACCTTAACTAAGATTTACTTCTAAAATTAATATCTATGTAACACTAAAATTAAATATCAACTCATAAATACAATAATGGCTTGCTTTAATAGGCAAACAACTTCTGCATCTTTCTCTATAGATCTAATTCTCATAATTAAGTTATTACATTTTCATATTTAATTAGAGTTAGTCTTAGACTATCATATTTTTAATAATTTAAAATATAACTTTTTTTCTATATAATCAGTTTTTCTCTAAATACTCACATTGAATAGTTTAACTATACTCCCACTAATCTTATGAAAAATGAACAATCATTGACAAGATGTCGTTTAGTCCTACAAATTAAACCCTAAAATTCCACACACGTAGTATAGGTAAGTAAGGTATCGATCCCACAGAGAGCTATAAAATAACCACTATTTTTTTTTCAAGCAAGCAAGAGTGTTTAAAAGCAAGAATGCAAGTGAATTAACTAGATGCAAAACTAAGCTAAAAATA
>JANQAP020000051.1:491907-506268 GCA_026874005.2 Erythroxylum coriaceum
ATAATTTATCTAACAATACCAAAATTCATTCAAATCATGTTTACTAAAATAATCAAAAATTCAAGGCCCAACACATACTATCAAAATAGACTTGTTTATAAAACTTTTTATCAAGATGGGAGCTAAAAAAATCAAAGTTAGAAATATTGATATATAAAGATCTCTTATGGTTTGCAAAATCTTTTTTAACTACTTTTTTGACATTAAATGTTGGAATCATTGATTTTGATATATAAAAAATAATTAATTTGAAAATGCTATAAGAAAGGAGATGTCACAATATTTTTTTAATACATTTTAAAGTGATGGCAAAGAATGAATTTCTTTTAATTATGCCTGTTTATTAAATTTTTTGAAAATGATACAAAAAAAGTTCCTATCTAAAATAGAAAAATAGAAAAATCTCCTCTAATGAGCTATATAATCTTTGGCATTTTGACAATAACAAAAAAAAACCTATTCCATTGAATCAAAATGAATGAAGAAATCATAAATTATCCCATATCCACTTCGGACCTTTGTTTGTTTCAAAAATTTGTGATACTCTACAACATATATGAGATAAAACCTTGGATAATACTAATCAACTTCCTTTGTTTCAATTTAAATAGAAATGAAAATATTAATGAAAAAATCAACAATAATGGCAACTTTTTTATCTATATAATATTAAAAAAGTACTGAATTTGAGAATCAAATATATGACAATGACAAAGAATTCAAGAACAAAGTGGATTTTGAAGCTATTTTCCCTAATAAAAAAAAAGAATTTGAAGAGGATTATGAGGGATCAAACATGAAAAAGATATAAAGCAAAAGCAATTCAAAAGTAATACTCAAATAAAGCTTTATTCCTTCCTAAAAAAGCATTTAGTTTTTCAATTAAGATGGGGATGATTTTTTAAATAAAAATAAAAATAATATCAAAATATTATATCTCCTTCTTAGACTAACAAATCCACGAGAAATTATTATATAATCAAGGGCTATAGTCATAGTGATCCTCCTATTCAACTACTTTAACTATTTCCGACTGCCTTATAGCATTTTTAGGGCTTTTGAAATTTCTATAATTTATGTATGATTTGATTTCTCATACACTGACCCTTCTAATTTCTCTTATATTTCAAAGATAAATTTTTTATTGGTCCATAACTTGATATGCTTAATATATTAAGTCAATTAATGAATCATTTATTCCTTTTTAATTTTAATAACCATATGAACCATGCATTTTCTGAAAGAACTATTCAAAGAGCAAGTGATCCCCTCTCTTGTTACCTATTGATCTTTTGACTGCCTTCTCACATTCTATCAACCTAATTGTATTCTTGGATCTTATTTGTGAGATTTTTAAATATTTTATGTATTCTTTGAATTTGTATGTGCATTAAATTACTAGAGCATCATATATTCTTAGATCTTGTTTGTGAGATTGTTAAATATTTGTACGTACTCTTTGAATTTCTATGTGCATTAAATTACTAGAATATCATATATTTTCTTATTTTAATACTTTATTCTTTTTTTATTTTCATCTTTGTTTTCTTTTTTTTTCTTCTAGATGAATCTAAAACACTAAAGTATGTCTTTCAACATGTCAAAGTAAGAAATGAAATTTGAATATTTTCTATTTATTTTATATCTATTATGTTAGAAAAGAGGGGAATGAATTTTTTTCTTATTCAATCCAATACTATTATTTCAATAATATTATTCAATATAATATTAGGAAACTTGAAATAAAAGTATTTTCTCACACCTATTATATTCTACATTAGAATTCCATTGTTGGAATCAAAATAAATATATTATTTTATCCATCAATATGGAAATATTTTATATATGAAGCCAAATGTCAACAGAAATGGATCTTGTGTTTTGGAATCCAAGAAAAATATTTAAGGTGTCTCCTATATTTCTTATGTTATGACTTTAAATAAAATTTTCTGGGGAAAGGTAGAAGAAAAAAATATAAATTGGAACCACAATATTTAATTATAAATATCAATTTTTTTAGAGTCAAAAAAAGAAAAGAAAAGAAAAAGAAGATCTACAATTTCAATTATATATATATATCAAATTTGAATATCAAAATAGCATATATAGTCCGAATTTAATGTTTAGGTCCACTTACTTTTTCTTTTATTGATTTATAATCTAATCTTTACAATTAATTAGAATGGAATAATAGTTTCACGATCGAATAGTCAATTTATCATTCATTATTCATTAATTAATAATAAAATAACCATTAATTAATAATCCAATTATTTTATTAATTAAATTATTCATTTTCATTGCATTATAATAAAATAAAGAAATTAGAATCAAATTAATAATAAAAACTTAATAAATGTTCAACTTTATAAATGACTAGAATTCTTATATTCTATAGTCTAACAATTATAGTATAAATATCATTAGAATGTTAACTTATAAGAATTTATTTCAAGTTATGATTTCAAATAGAGTAAAATTTAGATTTTAATTTGATTTTTTATAAAATGAATATTAATTAAACTATAATCAACTATAAATTTTCTTACTATTTTATTACAAATATCAACAATATTTCTATTCTTTGTTTAACTAAAATAATAAAATATAAATACTACCTAGGGAATTTTATGAAAAAAGAGGCAAAGCCCTTATTGGATTTGAATTGATGACTTATGCCTTATCATGGCATTACTCTACCACTAAGTTTAAGGGGCCTCTTTGATTGAATTCCTGAATTAGTCATTATGCAAATGGAAATATAATATAAATCAAATCAATGTAAAGTAAATACTAGAAATATCTTATAACAATAATAATAATAACAACTAGAATTCAACATAGGGAATATATCAAATATAGTCATAGTAGCTCATTTATAAAGGAGAAACTAGATTTACCTGGTGAGTTGAATATATATTAACCTAACAAATATAGCTAAAAAAATATTGCATTGGATAGATATTAATGTAATGAATTGTTTCAAGGTCAAATTAAATGGAATTGACCAACCATCATATCAAAAAATCTATTTGATTGACACATGTATCTACCAATTCAATATAGATCTAAGATAATTCGTTAATTTAATGAGGAAGAAAATCTATTTGTCCTTTGAACCCAATTTTTTTCTAGAAAAAATGGATAAGTTATTGATACCTATCCTTTTTCCTAGATTTCTAGATTTATTATTTGTTAATTTCCTGAAAAAATAAAACTTCTATCAAAAAGAAGCAAATGAAAGGCTTTCATAAAAATTCTCTTAGAATCGAGAATGAAGTTTTCATTCTATACATGCTAGATCATGAACTAGTAATTGCTTCCAATTTACAAAAATCCCAATTATTTCAAACTTTCTTGCTTTTCTAGAATGGAATATTTACAAAATCTCTATAAATTGGAACAAACCCTATTCCATGTTATTTACCCATTTCTTATTCTTAAGCAAGTCCATAAGAAGGCTTAATTGATCCATGATTTCTGTTTCATCTTTTCTTTTCGTTTGTTTCGAGAACTATAGTAATCAATTCCAATCCTTTCTTCTTTTATTGATTCTTTTCCAATCAAGATGTATGGCTCCATAAGTTTATGTCTTTATAAAGTGATGGAAACCAATCGCAATCAAATCATGAGTGCAGTGGAAAAATAAAATTTTATGATTTTCGATCGAATGAAATGCTTATATTTCACAACTCATATCAGCTCTCACACATAAACCACATGAAGCATATACCAATCCAAAGGAATCACTCATACAATTTATGCCAATAACATATTGAAACTACAAGAGTGAACCTTCCAAGCCAACATCTATCTCATATTCAACATACTCAATTAGCACATTCATTACAACTCTAGGAAGATGCATTAATTATGAATAACTTTGCTAACTCATATGCACTTCCTCCTTGATAAATTTATTTAAACAAATCTTTTTCATTCTTTTTATTTCTTTCATTCTTTTTCATTTTCTTTTCTTTTGTTTTATTGTGCTTTTTTATTTTCTTTCTTTCTTTTCCTTTCTTTTTTAACATTAAAAGAAACTACGTTAACATAGGAATTTCAATGATAAGACATAACAAAACATCTCAACATTAACTAAGCCACACATATGTATAACCCCATACTTACACTTTTGTACATCCACAAACTCACCAATCACAAATGCTCCACTAGCTTTATGACTTGGTTCAGACATTTGGTTAAGTTTAAAAGCATAAAATATGGTTTATACAAAAAGAAAGGTATAAAGCTCAAGGGGTTAATAAGGGAAAAACCATGTCAATAGGGTAGGCCATTTGGCTAATGTAGTTCAGAAAAACAAAGAATGCCTAATCATTTCCATGTTAATGGATGTGATAAAAATGTGGTCTCGAATAGAAATTCAAGGCAAAATCAGGTGTACATGTCATGAAGGTCACACATTATCAAAAGACAATGAGACTGATATGAATGTATCAGTCTAATAAAGCTCAAAATCTCACCAGCTTTGTCTACCACTAGTCACTACTCTTTTAATGATAATGCACATTGACCAATCACAAGAGCAAAAATACATGCTAAAGTTGCTAAGAAATTCTCTAGTCAATTCACACTCTAATCAGGCTATATAGTCCTAGGAGCAATAGAAAATGAGAAAATGTTTATTTTGTTTGTTTTATTCTTTCTCTCATTTTAATTGAAAACTTTAAAAAAGCAGGAAACAAACCAACAAAGAACACACATGCATATAAAAAGAAATGTAAAAATATAAAGAAAAGAAATTTACTTCCCTTGGGTTGCCTCCCAAGAAGCGCCTTTCTTTAGGGTCGCTGACTCGACTCCTTTTTCTTCTCATGTGACAAAATTATGATCTCAGTATTATAATTAGCGCCACTTCCACGCAAGGTTGATCCGGATAGAGTCTTAGTTGATCATCATTCTCATTTAGCATCCTCCCTATCCTTAGACTTTTGATCTATACTAAGTCCATGCTTTCTTGAAAGATTTCGAATGTCTCTTCACCTTTTTCTTCCTTATTTAATTCCTCCAACTTGCTACATAAAAGTAAAGAGTCATTCTCAATAATAAAATGGAACTCAGTATTAACCTCTGAGCTAAAAGATATAGCCTTTTCTACCTCGAACTCCTACTCAACTTCTTCGACACAAGCAATTCCTTAAGTATTGCTCTCGAAATTCTCAACCTCCTCATTACTCTGTAAGGTTTCCGCACTAAAGTCCATTGGGTATACCTCAAGTTGATATGGCTGCTCCTCTTCCATTTGTGATTCTAGGTAGTCGATCCTCGCTGCCATCTTATTCATTTGGCTTGCCACGTTTTGGTTTCTAGACATTATATGCCTCATTTCCAGCTGGAACTATCGTAACTACTGTTGTAGGCTCTGTTGAAATTGTAGATTGTTAGCAATCACAACATTCATCAATTCTTCCAAAGACGTACCTAAGTTTTGATAAGAAGCTTCTAGTCCACACGGGAATTGCTGTGTGTCCTGGAAACTAGCATGGAAGTAATTCTGATGATTATCCCATCCATAACAAAAGTTAGGTTGATCAATCCAAGCATTGTTATAGGATTGAGAATATGAGTTATAAAAGAAATTACTTCTGTCCATAAATTTTTTTTTTAAATTTTCACAAACACGAAATATAAAAATGAAAAGATCATGAAATAATTGAAAAGAAATTAATTACGAAAAAATATATACAAAACACCAATTAAAATCACAAATAGAAACTAAAACACCGCACTCCCTAGCAAAGATGCCAAAATTGACTGCGCCTTGTAACGCTAATCAAAATAAAATAACTAGACTACTACTATAGTAGTGGTGAGTCTAGATAGATCTCACAGAGAGTATGTGTAAAGTTTTTTAAATGAATAACTGGTGTTTAGCTTTAACGAGGGGGTTTTGGTTGTAGAAAGAAAATAAAATAAAACTAACCTAATAAAAACAAATTTAAAGAAAACATATGAAAAATGATAAAAGTGGGGAATTCGATAAGGACCTGGTTCTTTGATTCAATCTCAGCCTACAACCTAATTAAGCATATTTCATTGATTTGTTGTTTTCTAACCTCTCCTAGCAACTATTAACTGTGGGTTAATAATTAACCCTAGTTTTTCCTTAAGTTTTGTTTAATCAAGATACGATCATTAATTAAACCTAACTACCGAATAACCTAGGATACGATCTCTATATTTAATTAGGCAGTAGCATTATGAATAGAAAAACTGATTAATCAAGGCAAAAATCATATACGATGCATCATTTAACCTAGGTCATGTTACCCCTAATGATTACGAATCATTAGTCACTATACATAAATTTCAACATAATAATTACGGATTACATCGAAATTCTAGAATAGGTTTACAAATAAATGATTCAACAAACGCATTAAAATAATCTTTTCACAATACCCAATTCAATAAACACAAGATAACATAATCAATTCCTAATGAGAGAAAGAAACAAAAAAATAAAGAAATACACTTATTCTGGGTCATCGACGTCGATGTCACCTCCGAACTGGCATCGAGACATCTAGCCCTTTATGGGTCTCTCAAGATAATGCTTCAACCCCATGAAAATTTTCCCCGACTGAAACCCATAACAGCTCTCTTTTGCCGCCTCCAAGGTCTCTCTACTATTTTATTTCATGCTACTGTTGTGTTGATGTGACTAATTAACATGTTAGTCCAAGCTCCTATTCACGTCTCACTTAAACATTCTACTGCTTCTGTGTGTTTTCATAAAACACATCCAAAATCTTGAAAAAGTTTATGTTTCCGTAGGACGTCTGCATGAAACGCAGACGTTGTCTGCATTAAACGTAGAACGTCTACATCAAACGCAGTCATTCCTTGCCTCCAGCTGCTATGCATCTTCGTCTCCTGATGCTTGTTTATGGCTACTGCACTATCCATCACGCTACAGTTTCATGCTTCTTGTTTTAATCCACCTTATGCGCTGTGTTTTGCTTCCTCCCAGTAGCCTCTTTTCTTCCTTAATAAAAGTAATGGTGTGAATGGTCATGCAAAACATTTAATTCACGTACACCTTGCATGGTCTATGCACAACAACCTTTAGCAACTTTGATTTATTTGTGTTTCTATTTCTCTTTTCTTTTTTTCTTTTAATTTTCTTTTTCTTACTCCATAAAGACAAATGAAAATAAATATTTGAGAAATGCCAAAATATCATGATTTTGACTCACTTTAACTTCTTTGCTTCCAAATTGTACCTAAAATCACATATGAATCAAAGTGAGTACCTTAAGCAATTTCATGTCAATAATCGCTATGTGTTATGGAATAATTTCATAATCAGTTAAGCACCTATCAGCTTCATTATTGTAAGTCATGGTCATGACCATGTCGTGACATTTGTCACCTGTGCTCGAAAACCTAATTCTTAGTATAAATACAACAAGTTGACAACAAAAAGAGTATGAATTATTTTGAGAAACAAATAAGGGGTAAAGCATGACTCCTTTAGAGACCCATGAAAGGATAAGCTTCCTGACATTAATTCGAAGGTGATATCAATGCCGATAGACACATTTGGGCATTGTCTTATTGTGTTTATTGTTCTTTCTCTTTCTAAGGATTGCTTATGTTATCCTATGCTTATAGATTTGGGTTTTCATATATGAATAACCTTTAATCTCATTCTCGTTAGATTGTTTATATATAAACCCATTGCTAGAATCGAATACAATAAGTAATTGTTGTGTTTTAGATTCATTTTGGCAACTAATGTTGTCGAATCATTAGGGACAACTTAACTTTGGTTAAAAGACCCGAGCTTATGTGGTTATTGCCTTGATTAACTTCTTTTTCCTAACTCATAATGCAACTGTCCGATTAAATACAAAAAGCTTTTTCTAGGTTGTCTGATAGCTAGGTTTAATTAAATAACTTTTTTCATTAAACACTACCTAAGAAAAAATCAAGATTAATAGTGCTTATTGTTAACCTACGGTTAATAGTTCTAGGATAGGTGTGAAAACAACAATTCAATGAAGTATGTTTAATTGTGTGTAGGTCTAGGTTAAACCGATGACTGGATCCCTAGCATATTCATCACCTTTCTCTTTTTTATGTTTTGATCTAATTTGCTTTCGTTAGTTTAGTTTCACTTTGTTTTCTTAGTTGAAATTAAACCAAACCCCCCATAACCTAAACATCGATTATTTTATTACAAAAGCTTTACACACTCTTTATGGGATCGACCTAGACTCATCACTAGCTATAGTTTTTTAGTTTAGTTATTTTGTGTAATGTTCTAACATGTTACCATTCACTAAACTGGCTTCCTACTTAAAACGATCAACATCCTTCCCTCCCCCAACCTCTAAAATTTGACCAACATCTTCCTCAAACAAAAAATCCAATTTAGCAACTCATTAAAAAAAACCAACAACCATCTTCCATGAACTTACAATCTTCTGTAACAAACCATCCATAGAATAAGAGCTGGAAGCAGGTAATGGGGGAGCCCTTGTGTATCACGTTGTAGTACAATCCTCCTAAAGAAATAGAAGGCAAAACAATGGTTACTCCTGACATTGAGACCTTGAGGGTAATAGACAAAATTTGGGAATCCTCTCTGGTAGGTTTCTTCATGGAACATAGAACTCCTTTCCCAATCATAAAAAAATGGGCAGTTAATCAATGGAAGAGTAGAGGCTTAAAAATGTGCTACTTAGTTGTTAATCAATGGAAGAGTAGAGGCTTACAAATGTGCTACTTATAGAGGAATGATAGTTATAGGATGCATTATATTTCCATGGGTAATTTAGTTTGTTTTTAGTTGTTAATTAGATGATTTGTGCATGTTTAGGTTTTGAATTGTGTTAGTGTGATTATGTGTTTGTATTTTTGAGTGTTATGTAGTTTAAAGCAAGATATCAGGCTTTAATTTTATGTTATTAAGGTGTTTTGATAAATTTGTTAGTGTTTGAGATCAGATAAAGAAGAAGGGAGAAGATTTCGAGAAAGCTCGAAAGAGGAGTCAAGGCCACGATCGTGACATATACTAGTCATGATCGTGACAAAAACAAGCTAACATAGATCACTATCATGACTCATTGGCCACGATTGTGACAGAAGCCAATAGGAAAGGCCACGATCGTGACTCATTAGCTATGATCATGACAGAAGCCCAATTTTAAGTGTCACGATTGTGACTCATTGGCCACGATCGGGACAGGTGAAATAACAAACGCTGGGACTGCTTATGCACTCAACTTTTTAAGGTTATTTCGAAAATTTGGGACTGTGTAAAACTTAGTGTTTACCCTAAAAAGCCCTAGGAATATAAAAGACAAAAGAATGACCTAATATAAGGGAGCCTCCATTTGCTTCATTTGGAAAAGAAGCTAAGGAACAATAGAGAAGAAGGGGGGGTTGTTGCTGCTGCCATTCCCAGTCCACTCCAAGTTATATTTATTTTTCCATCTTGTTATTTCTTTCATTTTGATGTATATAATGGATTTGATGATGATGAATTTGTGTTTAAGGAAGTTTTAAACTCTTTTAGGGATTTGTTCTTGAATTAATGTTAATTTGATTACTTTTGATGTTAATAAGTCGGGTATTGTGATTGTTTGTTGTATTTGCATGCTTTAGTAATAAATCAAGAGAATGAAACTATAGCAAAATGATTAGATTGGGTAATTAGAGTTAAACAATCAATAGATCATGCAAACAATCAAATTGGTAATTTATACGAAGAGAGATCTTATGTGAGGACCTGATTGTCTATTAAAGTGTTTAAGATCTAATTAGAAGTGTGTGTGGGTTGTTTTCCAATTGAGATATTACAAATTCTATAATGCAATTCAATTAGGTTTTATGATCTGATAGGATAAACCCCCTTTTTTGATAATTGGTTAATCTTCCTTATATGAAATTTCAATTGTTAATTGGTTGTGCTTAATTTTGATTTCTTTGTGTTAATTTTACAATTTTACTTTCAATCTGTCCATATTCAATCGATTAATTTTCTGCTCATTTTTATTTTCATTTTAATTACACTTTTAGGCCTTGGATAAATTAGGATTTGATTAGTTCACTAATTCCTCGTGGAATCGACACCTCATATACTACGCTATGACCCATGTGCTTATAGAATATTGAGGGTATAAGATTAAAACTTGCTTAACAAGTTTTTGGCACCGTTACCAGGGAATTGGATTAGGACTTTTTGAATTCCTTTGTTTTAAGGAATTATTACCCTTTATTGTGATTATAGTACCCAATAACACGAAATTAAAAAAAAGAAAGAAAGAAAGAGAAGGAAGTTTGGGCGTAAAATAAAATACACGTCAAATTGGACATCACAAGGCAACTATGATGAATCTAAAAAGTTAAATGTTAAGAAGAGATAGAAAGAATGATGATAGAGGAAATATACCATAAGGAGCCAAGGATCCTTGTGAACTTCAATAAGGCACAATTTTTTCGAGGAAGTAATCATCCTTATTGGACCACTTACAATCCGGGATGGCCGAACCATCCAAATTTCTTTTGGTCTAACAATACAAGAACTTAAATGGGAGATTAATACCTGCGAGGATTTCAAAAAGATGAGAATAGTTTATGGAATTCTAAATTGGACAAGATCATGGACAAACTCATGAACATGGAAAAGGCCTAGAAGAGACTAGAAGGGAAGTTTGAACATGTAAAGAAAGATCATGCCTCTTCTATTCACAACCTAGAGGTTCAAAAAAGCCATCTTTATAAGGAATTTTGTAAGAGAAGTGTGGAAAATTTTTTGAATAATATGGAAGTAAACCCAAGAGAGTAATGTAAGGCTATCACACTTAGGAGTGGGAAAGAGCCAGAAGAACTGGTGGAAAGACAAGCTAAGACCTACTTTGTAGAAGACTAAGAGAAGAAGAAAAAAGATGAAGAAAAGAGTGAGGACCCTCCATACATTCCTCCTTCACCTTACTCACCAAAAATACCATTCCTAAAAAGAATTCAGAAGAACAAATTGGATGTACCATTTGTAAAGTTCATAGAAAAGATTTAAAAAAGGCAAATTTACTTGTCTTTTGTGGAAGTGTTGAAATGCAAGCCCAAGTATGCAAAGTTCCTTAAAGACATATTATCTACCAAGCGAACTTGGGACGATAACCAGACGGTAGCCATATCGGAAACTTGTAGCTCCTTAATTACCAACCATATGCCCTTAAAGTTGAAAGATCCAAGGAGCTTTACGACACCTTTTATAGTTGGTAATTAAGAGATTTCAAAATGTTTATATGACTTAGGCGCAAGTATAAACCTTATGTCTTTGTCGATTTTTAGGAAATTGGGGCTAAGGGAGGTGAAGGCAACATCTATGCGTATTCAATTGGCAGATCAGTTGATAGAAAAATCGTTTGGTATGGTAGAGGATGTACCTGAAAAAGTGGACAAGTTTATCATTCTTATTGATTTTTTCATGCTAGACTTTTAAGAGGATCGAAACTATCTTTTAATTCTTAGTATACCATTTTTGACCACCGAAAAAGCTATAGTAGATGTCTATGAAGATAACCTCATCCTTCGAATTGGAGATGAACAACTGAAATTCAACATGAATAAGGTATTAAAGAATCCAAAGGAGGATAGCTCATTCATGAGAATTGATGAAGTCAAATCTTTAAAAGGTCAAGAGGTAGAATAATATATGACAACAGATATAGACCTTGAAGCATATAAGGAAGTCTCTATTCTAGAAGCAAAAGAAAAAGAGAATGAAGAACAGAGGATATAAGACATAAAGGTTGAAGAAGACAAGAAAGTCTCTGTTCATGAAGTGAAAGAAGAAGAGGAGATAAGGGTGACTGAGGAAGAATAAGAACAGCTCACCCTCATACTAGACAATAGAAGATTTAGAGAGTTTTGTTATTCCCTATTTCATTGACAATTTGTTAGTGAAAAGGACATTACTAAACTTAATTAGTTTTCTTAATTTTATCAGTATTGTCCTTTTGATTATCTTGTAATTTGTATCTTATTTATAGGCTACAAAAATGAAATTTAGCAATACAAGTGGAACCAAACCACTCATATTTGACCCAGGTTGAGTGTTGAAGGAAGAGTATGTCAAGCTAATGATGTTAACTAAGCGCTACTTAGGAGGCAACATAAGAATTAAGATAAATTTTATTCTATTTTATTGGTATTTTATTATTTTACTTTTGTTTTGTAAGGAGTGAATTACTAGAACTTCATGGTCGGAAGTATCTCCAAATTCCTTCACCAGCACCATCACCATAACCACCTCAATCCCCATGACAGTTTTTTATGCTCTAGCCCTTGTCTTTTTATTTTATTCTTATGTTTTCTTGACATTTTGTTTTATTCCCACCATATGTGTTATTTGTTCTTCTCAAATTGAGGACAACGTCGTGTCTAAGTGTGGGGAGGGTTATATACATTGTATTTTTTATATTTTGAGTGTTAATTTTGGATGTTTTATATTATTCTTGTTTAGGTTTTCATGATGTGACTCGTGTGAATTTGTCAATAGCTAGGACTTAACGAAATTAGTTTAACGTTAAACATAGTCTTTCAGATTCTAAAGATTTATTAGCTTGTGAAATTGGTGTCCTATGTCACTTTGGTTAAATATAAATGTTAATTAGGATATGATGTTAGCTCATTCACCCTAGGAATTTGCCACCTACATTTGTAATTTTAGGTCAATTGAATATGTAGCATCGTTATTATCCTTTTATGAAAATGATTAGTTAAAGAAATGAGGTAGCAATAAAATGGGAAAAATGTGTATATTTTTTAAACAAATAACTATTCTGATGGCCTTCGAGTTATGAATAGAGCTAGTAGCCAGTTAAGAATGTGATCTAGTTGAGTAATCGAGGAACATTCATCATAAATGTTTGCCTTCACATCAAAAGGCTAGAATGACATTCCAACCAAGCCTATGAATAAAAACATAACCTAGTTGAGTAATCGGGGGACATTCATCACAAATGTTTGCCTTCGTATCAAAAGACTAGGTCAATGTAAATGAAAATTAACAAAAATAGTGTTTTGATAAATAAAACCTAATGATCTTTGTGAATTGCTTGAATTTTCATGGAAAGCTATTTAGGGATAGTTATAATTTTTATTGACTAAAAAATTATCAATGTGTGTGTGCAAGTGATGGGGGTGAATGAATTTGACAATAAAGTCTTGATTAGTATGTATTTTTATTCTGAAGTGCTTAGCCACAGATTTTATAAGTTAATAAGTTGGAATAACTTGAAGATTTGTGTTTGAAGTTAAATTAGTTTTGAAACACCCACATACACCCTAGACAAGATATGCAAATGTCACACAAAACAAAACTAAAACATACCAAACATTTCAAAGCACTTACAAAACTCAAGCAAACATACATTACATATCATTTGATGTGATTTTATAAACAGAACATTTCATACATACTATACTTATCATAATATATGCCATAAATTCAAAAGCTAACCTGTATTAAGGTTATTACAAACCAATAACATCAAAATACAATATGTCTCATTACATTTATTACAAATCAAAAACAACTCAAAAACTCAAACTCAACAAATTCCAAGTATATCAAGCCTTTCATTGGCCACTGCGGTTATTTTTGTCCCATTCCTTAAATCTTCTTATCAGAACCTACATGGAGGCAAAACCACCGTGCTAAGTATAAAGTTTAGTAGGGAATAACTAAACATAATGCATAATGGTGACTATTTCTAATAGTCATCTCACATTCATATATACAAATTCAAATCATATCATAACAATCTTTAATTATTCATGTTATAGAGTAATCCAAACGTTATGTCTCAAAACAAAATATGATTCATCAATACAGAACATTCTTGCATTAGAACAAAACATATAAGTATTTTAGAACAAAATACCATTACATCAAAAGAGGATATAAAAGTATCAGAACTAAACAAAGAATTGAATATATATCAAAACACAAACAAAATAGCCTATTAATCCTTTTTACAGAAATGGGTAACAGGACCAGAATAGAAAATACCTATGATTGGTATCACAGAATAGGAGAGACTTATGTCTCAGTAATAGAAGACACCGAGTGTCAATATCAGGAGACACCTTAGTGTCACAAGAGCAGCTGCAGACCCTTCTAAGCGTGCCTATTTACCCACAACTAGGACTTAGCAGTTTTAAAACAATCCATTTCAGATTTCAGAATCACAAGTAAGTAATGTAGTCTTTTTTACATTTTTCTCAAATTGTACATATTCACTCTCTTTTGATGAAACTCAATATGCCTTACAAACATAAGCATTTGAATATATCAATGAAACATTAAGTGATTATGATAGG
>JANQAP020000051.1:535156-550139 GCA_026874005.2 Erythroxylum coriaceum
GCCATACGAAGGTGTTTTCAAGAGGTTGGAACGTTTGAATAATCGACTTAAGTTTACTTTGCCTAGTGATGAAGATTAGAAGTTGGCAAACATTATTTGTAACAAATTGAGAGTATTTTACAAGGTAACAAATTTTTTTTAGTAGAAAATACCCTACTGTGAACTTGTTCTTTCGACATGTTTGTGAAATAAAGTTGAAGTTATTTAAGTGGATGTTGTCCCATTGTGATATTGTTAGAACTATGGCACTAAATATGGTCGAAAAGTACGATAAATATTGGTTTCATGTGAATGGAATACTAGTTATTGCTTCTGTTTTGGACATAAGAAATAAGATAGATTGTGTTGAGTTCTATTTTAGTGACATCTATGCAAGTAAAGCTAATATTGAGATTGAGAGGGTGAAGAGCTTGCTTTATGAACTATTGTTAGAATATCAAGACAAACATGCTATGGACATAGGGAACTCTACAACATGTACTAATTCAGTTGTTTCATCGTCTTCATGTGAGGCTACCCATCTTGGAAAGCATCAAGCAAATTGTGGAGATAGCGATAATTTTTCCATGTATAAGAAATCAAAGAAAAGAAGGGTAAACTTAAGATCTAAACTGGACCATCATTTGGAGGAAGATACAATGCCTGAAAATAACTATTTTGACATGTTGCCTTACTGGAAGCAAGAATTCAAGTATCCAATACATAGGATGATTGCCTGAGTTATTTTATCAATACCTATTTCTACAGTTGCTTCAGAAAGTGCATTTAGCATGGATGGTAGGGTTCTTAGTCCACATCGCTCAAGACTTTATGCTAACACTGTTGAAGCATTAATGTGCTTGCAAAATTGGATGCTTGGAGATTATTAAAGTAATATATATTTCTTTATTAATATTTGCAATATTTGTATTTGAAACTTCTTACCTGTACAATTTTCATCTTGAATCTTCCTTACAGATTCTGCTTTACAAAGTTCATATGCGATTGCTTCGATCTTTGATGATGTTGATGCAAGCGAAGAGGAACCGGGTGAAATGATTGATTTGGTAACTCATTTTATTTCTCATCATTTATTCATTTTTACTTAAAATATTAAATTATAATTTGACTCTATTTGTTAAAATATTTTATTTTCTTATACGATGATAATAATGCAAATGATATGAAGTTGGAGTTTTGAATGCTATGGAGTTCTCGGAAAGACAATTTGAAGCTTTGGATATTTCTGTCTTTATTCCAGTTCTTGATTGTGAAAAATATATGTTGTCTTTGCACTAGATATTATGATTTTTAATATTCCAATTTTATGATTTTTTAAGACATACAAATGAAAATCTTGACTTATTATTATTAACGTAATTTTGATTTGGAGCGTTTGCAAAAATATGCTCTTTATATTTTCTATTTAGAAGTTATATTTTTATATGCTATACTACCCAATGGATATCCAAAAACTCGAACAATCCAATGGATTTGGATATGGGTAGTAAATCATAAAAACCGATGGATTTTAAATAGATAATGGATTGAGTCATAAAAAATGAATATGGATATAGGTAGAGTAATACCCAAACCGAACTCTATCCATTGCCATCCCTAGTGGCAGGAGATCGTGCCTTTTTGACCGAGCCTAAGTACAACCTCCTATATCTTAAGTTAATTTGAATCTCAATCAAGTAATATATGATTTGTTAACTTTAAGTCAAATCGAACTCAACTAACTCATTTTTAATTCTTAAAAATATTGTCATAACCTTGAAAAAACATAAACACATTTTGATATTCTCATACTAAAAAGTTATATTCAAGAATTTAAAAGCATAAAAGAGCAGTTTTGTACTGAAAAGGTTTATAAAACCTATTCTAGTTAATTGCAAACAACGAGGGGACCATTGGTTCACATAAGAGAATAGTAATAGGAATGAGAATTAATATAGTAAAAAATGAAAATGGATATAATCATTATAATTATAATAGTTGGTTAACAGGAAAGAATGATTAACATTACCATTGATAGTGGTTGGTTATTAAAAATATTAAGAAATAAAAAATTGTTATATTTTAAGTAATTAATGAATTATATTTTAATTAATTACATTGTAATAAACTAATTAATTACATTTTAATATTTTAATTAATTACGTCTTAATTATATTTTAATTAATTGCATCTTAATTATATTTTAATTAATTAGATTAGATTTTAATTAATTAACTATATTTTATCTTAGTTAATTAATTAATTAATTAATTAAATCTTAATTAATTATTTATATTCTATATTTTAATTAATTATATTTAATTAAAAATTAAAAAAGATAATAGTGTTTGCACGAATCAAAACCATTCCTTCCACACATGGAGGGTATGGACTATTACTAAAACTGAGGTAAAAAAAACTATTCAATTAATCATAATAAATAACCAATCATTACTATTTATTCTTTTTCCATTGATTTATTCTCATACCCCTTAACAAAGCACCTCCTAATTCACTACTTTATACCACATGTTTAAATACTATATCGTATTTACGAGTACCGTACTGACCGAATACTAGTACCGAACAGAAATGTAATGTCCCAAACTTTGGTATTGATCATTAGTGGCTGATAACTAAAATATATGTCAAATACTGGCCATAATTTTAATTTTAAATAAATTCTAGGACTAAATTGAAAATTTTCAAATTTCTCCTATATAAAATAATAATTATTTATACGTTAAAAAACAATATGATCGATAAAATTATCTACAATTTATTTAATAACAAAAATAAGAATGTATTAAATAATTTTATGTCATTAGACCTATACAAAGTCATTATAGATTATATAACTAAATATATTAGTTTAACATAATTTAAATAGATTTAATAAAAAATTTTAAAATATATGTATTTCGTATTTATGATTTATAGACTTTTTATTATATACAAGTGAAAATTATTATAACTTTTGAAATATGTAAGATAACATTTGAAATTAACTTCACTTACTATAAATGCATTCTTTTACTTCTTAAAAAAATATTTGTTATCTTAAATTATATTATTATTATTATTTGAGATACGATTGAAATAAAATAAAAAAATTATCTAAGAAGGACTGTTTTATAATTTTATAAAATTTAAAAATTATTTTATAATTTTAAAAAATTATTTAAGACGATTCCTAATATCAACCGGTACTAGTAACATACTGTAATTTGGTACAATATTCATAACGTTAGTGTATACATTATACAATTCTCCCCTTTCAGAAGTGTTTACGGTACTTAAAATGGGTGGGTGATTCGCTTGGGTGAACTAAATGGACCCACGAGTATGTAAAATAAGACTCAAGTCAAATATTCTTAACGAGCATCGGACTATTCTCTATTCATATGCATATAGTTTATAAAACATATATTGAGGCAATTAATAGTTTCGAATTTATATGATTTAGCGCTTTCCATCATATTCAATGTTCTTTATTAAGTTTTAGCACAATTCTCTTAGAGTATTTATTATAAAATTTACAAAATAGTTAATATTTAACGTTTTTTGTTGGATGCACATTTTAAAAAAATTATTACAAATGTATAGGTCCTTTAATGTTTTATTACAATATAAATAAGTTAAATATTTTAATTTTTATAAATTAATGTTTAGTATTAATATTCTTTTATAAAACATCCATTATTTAAATTTTTTTAATAATATTAGAATCCCTAAAATTTTAAATATGTAGTACTTAGCTTTCATGGTTTTAGCCTAAACTTCTTTTCCCTACTTATTATTATTATTTATTCGTTTTATTATTTTGTTTATTACTTATTTCATATTTTATTTACTAATATTTATTATTTTTTTACTTTTTATTTTTGTTGATTATTTATTATATCTATTTCTTTTTTATCATTTATTTATTTATGTGAATTATTTGGAAATAATCTCTCTACTAGTTAAAGGTAAAGTTATGGTGATGCAGAACATGATAAGAGGCACAATGGTAGAAGGAAACCCCGCATCTTGAAGAACCCATCTCAAAAACTCCCAATTAATATGATCATAAGCCTTTTCCAAATCAATCTTCATCATCAAGCCACCCCTTTCCCTTTCTTTTGAGACAAAGATTGAATAGTCCCTTGAACAAAAATAATATTATCTGAAGTACCTCTGCCTGGAATAAAACTACTTTGAGTAGGCACTATAACCTGTTGGAGCCAAGGCCGGAGGCGATTCACAATAATCTTGGACATAAGCTTTACTAAGACATTATAGAGAGAAATTGGACAAAACTGTGCCGCCGTTTATGGATGCTCAACTTTAGGGATAAGGCAAACCAATACACAACTTAGAGTATCATCAAAACTCCCCCTTGTAAACGCATCTTAGACAAAAGAAACTAAAGAATTCCCCATAATGGGCCAATTAGCCTGATAGAAGCCTACCTGAAAACCATCCAAGCCAGGAGATTTGAAGGGGGCCATCTGTTTCAAAGCTGTAAGGACTTTATCAGCTTGTGGAATATAAACAATATCCAAAAGGAAACTCTCTTCGATTGGTTGTGAACACCTCGGACAAGCCTGTCGAAAATCTAACTGCAAAGGCTCAGCCAAATAAACTTGATAAAAATGATGTAGAACAGTCTTTTGGACTTGTACTTCATCCCAAATCCAATTACCAGCCTCATCCTTAATCATATGAATCTGATTCCTGTTTCTTAGAACTAAAGTAGTGGTATGGAAGAAGCGTGTGTTACGATCACCAAGCTGAACCCAATTCTCTCTTGATTTTTGAAACTCCAACAATTCCTCTTGATTAAGGATTTCATTATACTCAGCATACAACTTTTTTTCCAAGGTAAAAGGAAATGGAATGGGAGTACATTCCAATGCCCTCTAAGTGCCACCTAGTCGAGCTAACAGAAGACGTTTCTGTTTAAAAATATTCCCAAAAGTTTTCGAATTTCAATGCTGGAGAGTAAGCTGGACCTTGTGAAGATTAGAGTGAAGCCCAATATCATTATTCCAACTATCACAGAGGACCTGAGAAAAAGAAGAATGGGTTTGCCATGCAGCTTCAAAACGAAAGGGCCTGGCATAACGATTAGCAGCAACCCTTTTCTCAAATGAAACCAAAACTGGGCAATGATCACTATGAGCATGAGGTAAGTTACGTACAAAAGCCTCAGGAAAAGAATACCTCCATTCCACACTACATAAGGCTCGGTCTAGTTTCTTTCGAATAAGCCCAGAGACACATTGCCTATTAGACCAAGTAAAACAACAATCTTGGGCATCAGATCAATAAGTTTTCTAATAGCAACAACCTTATGAAATTCCTCAATACATCGTAAAGGTTCCGGATTACCACCCTGCTTTTTCACACGCGACAAAACCTGACTAAAATTGCCAATAAGAAGCCAAAGTAGGCCATCAAAATCTAAAAACTCATGTAAGTAATCCCAAAAGAATTGTCGAGTAATCGTCGCAGGACTCGCATACACTACCATGAGTCCCCATGTAACTTTTTCAGGTGACGTAATAATAATAGTAAAGAATTGACCACCCATTTCAAACACCTAAATGTTACCAATAGAATTTTTCCAAAGCACCCAAATACCACCAAAGAAACCCACTGCTTCCACTTTAGCATGCCCATCAAACCTTAAACTATGAATGACCTTATCTGTTGTCCCTTCTTGATCCGAGACTCTACGACAATAAGAATTTCTACTTTATAGCTTCTAACAAGCTCCTTAATATTCCTTTTACAAATGAAGCTAGCAACTTCGGTAACGTTTCAGAAAAAAATCGTCATAAACAATAGAGAAACAAAAAGACAAGGTAGTTTAATTATGCATCGTCTCATCCTCGTCCCCTTTATCATTAATGTCATCTTCTTGCTCTTCATCAACAATGGACGGCAACTTATCTCTGGAATTATCTCTATGTTCCTCCTGAACAATACAAGTGTTATCACTAAAACCACCCAAGGTTCCTACGACAGATGAAGGAGGATGAACTGGCGGAAGAATATTGGGGCCATTGTTCTCTGCAGTTCGATCATGAGTTTGAACTGGATGGGACACCTCCATAGGGCTCTGTTGTAAAATATCAAAATTAGGACTATTTGATGGCCTAATAAGTGTATGTGCTAAAGTGGAAGAGGTAAACCCATTCTTGGAAGGCCCAATTAGAGAATCTAAATGTTAAGCCTCAGAAACCTCATCAGTAAAAGAGCCCGCTTGAAAATGAAAGCCAAGTGGTGGTTCCATGAACTGTGTAGACGAAAAGATAGACACTTTCCTTTTAGTGGAGACTTCTAATTTTTCCTCTTGCCGTTTAAAGCCATTATCGTTACGAGATCTGGGAGAGGAAATTCGAATACCAGGAGAAAATTTAGGACGTCAAACCTGTGCTTCTGCGAAAGTAATTTTTCGTTAACTACCAGCAGCATTCCTAGATTGATGTTGTTTGTCGCTAGCATGACTCACGGTGTCAGACTTATTTGCGAACGCAAAAAAATGTATTCCCCTGGTTATTCCGAGTATCAATCCCCACAGAAGTCTTTCCTGTATTAGCTCCACCTGTCGACGACCGCCGAAAACGGCCTTAGACCAACATCCAAGGTCCGAAGGAACTCTCATCAGGTTGTGAAATTGGCGGATGCATCGAAGAATCAACTTTGTTCCCTTCTTCAATGATATAATGATGATCATGTTGATCAAATCTTCTTTCGTTGCTTTTTGGCATATGCTTGTCAACAGGATATTTGTCTCGCTTATAGCCAAATTTACCACACTGGAAATAAATCAATTGAAGACCTTTATATTCAACTCTTTGGATAATTTTGCCAATAATAATGGAAGACCTCAAAGGCTTGAGGAGATCTAACTCGACACATACACGAGCAAAGCTTCCACGCACTACACTTTGAGTAGTTGAATCAATACGAACCACCTTCCCTACCATTGACGCAATTCTCTTTAAAACCAGATTCGAGTAGTATTCCAAAGGCAATTCCAAAAAGCAAACCCATCTTATAATAGAGTTTATCTAATCAGAAGTTAGCTTAAAATGGGGTGTCCGTGGCCTCACCGTTAGATAATGCCCATTAAACACCCAAGGACCACCATCTAAAACATGTTTGTAATCACTTTTCTTCTCAAACTTGAGAAGAAAATAATCCTGCCCCAGATCAATGACCTTGTAGTTTCCCTCAATCTGCCACATGTGAATAACTCGCGAAGTGAGAACCTTGTAACCCATTACCTTTCCCAAGAGCTTTACAATGAGAGCCTTCCACCATGGCCTTCGTAGTTCTTGTTTCTTCGCCTTTGTAAAAACCACCTTTGATCCATCATCTACTCCAGCTTCTGAATCAGACACCGCTTCATCAATGATAATATCATCATCTTCCTGGTTAGTTGTCCAATCCTTCCCAGCACCATGAGACTCATCCGTTAAACGCTCCTTGTAAGAAACTTACTGGTCCTTCAGATCAAATTGGCCACTTCCACCTGCCATTTTTTGTTCCGTTTCATTCAGCCCAAGCTCCTGATCAGCATCGCTCCGATGTCATTTATATTTTTCCTTGTTTGGCGAAGCACCTCATCCTCCATGAAGGAGTTAACCAAGGAGTTGCTCATTTTTCACTTGACGAGTCAGAACCACCTTAACTTTAGTTGATCCAAATGTTGAAGAGGATTCGAGAGTTCCTCGCTAGTTTTGATTTGAAGGAATCAAAGAAATTCTACAATGCTAGAGTAAGGAGATCTGAGGATTCTTCAACTGATTTACGATGAAAACCAGATCTATTCCTCTTCACCACCAAAGTTGATCAGAATTTGAATCGATGTCTGAAGCAACTGTATACACACCTTTCAAATCCTCCTAAACAGTAATTTGACTCCCTTGCATTGTCAAGAGCCATATTGTTATTGATATTTCTTCCAATATAATAGAGTTTGAAAAAATAAACTTTAGTCACCTTTCAATCACGACTAAACTTTTGCAAAACTGTTGGATTGATGTCTCTCAATTACAATAAAAGAAATTGTAAGCTTTTGTTTATCGATAGACCTGAGTAAACCATCCATAGGTTTATGATATAGCTCATTCTAGCCCGTAATCAACTCCTCTTTACACTTTTGTTAGCTTAGTAAATTTGCTTCCAACGTGTTGAACTGATGAATTTGAACCCTACCTTTATAGTTTTAAAATTCTGTAAACATCTGAAAAGAGAATAAACTTGTATTTTAACGTTCAACCCTTTTCTCAATGCTCTCTTAAAGTCCTCAAATGAAGGTATAAATTGTTCAACTTGAATGATCACTTCTTAGTTTGGTGAGTATTGGTCAACTTGACCATAATTGGCGAATGGTCAAACATTCCTGGATTTTCAGAATTGGTCGAAGCTAGGTCGAAGCTAAAGGTTAATGACTAGACTTCAAAAAATAGGAATTCCAACAAAATCCGAAATCCTAATTAATGATTCCAAAATAGTAATTATACTTGAAATGTTATAACTTTGAAAATGTTTAACTACATTCTTTGCAAATAAGAAGAAATTTGGGACAACAGCATCCACCAACTTTTCACTGGGCGGTACTGCATTGCATATGAAACCGACAAAGCTATATGAATTTTGCATCATATTAATGCGCAAAGCTGATATTGTCCCAACTTATGAAACGCCATCTTTTGTTTCTTCTCGAAATATGGGAACAACCTCAATGGCTTATTATCCAAAACATAGAAATCTCAGCTATGGAAGTGACATAACAACAATCAGAAGTCCTCAATGAATCAAAGGGCCAACAAGCAATATCATTCACAACAGCCGTATCATTCAATAGATGAAGTCCTATCAAGATTTGAACAGCAAACCGTAAATTTCACTCATTCATACTGGTATCCTCCAATGGAGCACTTCCCCCATCTGGATCAATAGACAGAAATTGGAGATTTCATCTTACCCTGTGAAAAACGTAAAACTGCAGAGACAATTGGGTATCAAGTGCAAATATCTGTCAGATCACAGTGATCGTACCTTCACCATCTGATGGAGCATATGGAGACTTCCGATATCGTGTTTGTTGTTGTGTGGGCTAAGAGGCATAAACCATAGTGCACCCAATTAAAATTTTGGGACACAAAACTGAGAGATGCAGCAATCCATCGGAGGAAAAAGTAAAGGCATCTTTCTAAGCCTTAATAACAGTTAAAGTGAATGGAGAAAGACACTAGTATAAAAATATATAGATATATGTCAAATTTCCAATAGCCTGTGCCTTTATGCAGTCCAGCTAAGAAAGAAACAAAGAATTGCTAATTTTAATCAGTAAAATAAAGCTAGCAATTACCACCAAAAGGATAAAAGCCTAACACAAATTAATATCTTCAAAACATGAAGAGCCAGATCACTGACCAACCAGAAGTACAAACAATAAATTCGTCATCATATTCTTTTGATTTCTACAAGAACTATGCAGAAATAAACTTCTAACGAACAGAATGCGAAACTGGGGATGATAGGAATTCAACATAGACTGGAAGAATGAATCAGTAGCATAACATATTACAAGTTTAGAAACGATAACATTGTTATGTTTTCACAAACAATGGGGATCAGCTCTTTCCACTGCTCACCATAAGATTTAAAAGGATCAACCGTAATGCAACAGTAACAATAATATGACAGGAAGTTTCACTAGGAGCATTATGCATATGCTTATGCCATTTGATAAGACAATTGGAAAGGAAATCTCAAGATACCGATTACCCATTATTAACCGTTAAAAACAGCAACAATAAACAAAACCATCAGTTCAATGCACATGATGGTCCAGAAATCAAAATTACTACTCATTTTGGTGACACGGCATCTTACTTCAATGTGTTGAGCATAATCAATGCTACATTCAAAGACAAATCGTTATTGACTGGTGTTGCACAATAAATAGGCAGTTGTAGATAGATGGATTCATCAGCAAACTCTTTGAATCAGTAAGTCATATTATTAATTTAGAAGCCTGAAAGTTAGCAAAATCATCCAATTAAGCCCCTAGGTACAGTTTGGTCGATACAGTAAGCAATTTTTATCTTGAGATCATTGACCAATTAAAAAGATGACATCACAATTTGTACACAGGCCAAAAGAAAATTCATTTTATGTTGTGGTTGGAACAGTTGTCCACATTATGACAGTTGTCATAACTGGTACAAATATGAATCTCATTTACCAAATTGAATTTAGAGAGTTTATTTGCACAAACTGCATAAACTCAATATATCTTATGCATTGAAACAGTCATTAAGCTTCACTTACAACTGTCAAAAACATATCCTCAAGTGTATCGAAGATGTTTTTTTGGACATGTCACGGCGCAAAAATGCCAGGTCTAGTAGATAATTAGATTATGAAAAGTCTACCCTTTTGGAGTGTAGATAGGAATGTTTCCCTAATTATTTAAATCTTTTGAGGAGGTATAAATTCATTAGAAATTTAAGAATTGAGGGCTACATATATAGTTAATTAGCAAATATTAAGGAGTTATAAGTAGATTCTATTCATACCTCTATTGCCTACCTCACATCCCAAAAAGTACCATAAGCAAGATTGCTATAATTAGAGAACTTTATTGGTTGCACAAATCTCTATGCTGGAAATGCATCACTTTATCTTGAGTTGGACATCATGAAACTATGACCTAACTAATCTAATCATTAATAAGGGCTACGCCACTTTCCTGTTCTTTTATAGATTTATATCTTCAAGCATTTCCACAAATATATCTTTGCATTCACATTTTTATGAAATTCATCTTTGTCACAAGACTTTTTGCTACCCAAACTTGTACACAAACAAGATCTAATTTCTATAAAAACATAATGTCATTAGTTTCGATCAAAATTTTCAATTCAGAAAATAAATTTGACATAAATTTGAGATGTGCATATTTTTGACAAGGTTGAACATCACAAAAAACAAAGAAAATCAAGTTTTCTAGCTAACAAAAGAGGATCAGATCTATTAAAAGACAGTGGAGTAAGCTTTGGAGCATTATAAGATGAAGTGGGAAATCACTTTATTAGAAACAGAAGTCATTGCCCTGATGTAAGTCAGATGGCATAAGCTGATTCTTTCCTCAAATATTGTTAAAATTACAAATTTAAGACCAATATAAAAAATAATACAGCCAAAAGTTGCCAAAAAGCACTTAAAAACATGTTGTACGTACCTAGCCTTGACATCATAATGACTTATATTTCTTTTTCACTGCCTTCTACAACTTTTCAAAGATTACAAGAACGAGTTGCAGAATTTGCCATTTGTTTCAAGTTTTCCAAATTGTTCATGTTACCCACAAGGACAAGTTGCAATTTGCCATTTTTTTCCAAATTTTTGAAGTTGTTCATGTTATCACAAGAACAAGTTACACAGCTAAACCTTGTCAGTTTTTCAATATATTCATGCATATATAACAATAATATAGATTCAGAACTAGTTATCTGTACATTGTAATTACAGCTTATCTACAAAAGATTTCATGAAATAGCAAGAGGAATAAAGCATATAAAAAGCCACGTATACAAAAGAGATGCAAACACAATCAAAATGCAAAATATTATAACTATTTCAAGCATTGAATAAAATATTAATAAGATATTCGATTTCAATTGGCAATTTTAGGATCCATTATGTTGCTCCTATGACAACCAAAAGATGCCTATCCTTAGAGGACTCCTAATCTCTCAAATGGCCCTCAATGAAATAATCTGTTCAACTTATACATAGCATTAATTAGAGCTCAACCTTCTAATTTAGCTACATATCATTTTATAATCTATATTAAGTACACCAGCAAATACAGAACTCCCACCACACAGTATTGACCACTACCTACCAATTCAAAAAATTCAAACATAACACTGATTGCGTAACTATTAAAAAAATAACTACAGTAAATCCACAATATTAAAAAAAATGTCATGGAGGAAAAAAAGAGGAAAAGGGCACTTCCATCAGAACTAGAATCAAGTACTGTCTTCTATTCAATGCCAATGAACAGGTAGAAGATCAAGGTAAAAAAAAAAGGCAAGGATCAACATAAACCACGAAATCAGTACCTGTAATTTGGGCCTAAGGGCTTCAAGAGGGCCTTTGGGCTTTTCAACACCTTGCTGTTATATAAGAGCACGAAACTATATCAACTTTACATTGATTCCATTTTCCAACATTCCCCATAAGCCAACGATATCAATTGCACTGGTAAAGAAACACATCTATTATAGCCAATACCTTGCCAAGTGCCCAATCAGCAGAATCAAAGTAAGCACGTTCGTGATCCTAACCATGAAAAACTAATCACCATAACAAAACAATCACAATGCAAAGCTCACAGAAAAGATATGATCAGATCCAACCACAAATTACCTTAGAAATAAGTGGCGGTTTCTTGGGCATCATTCCTCCATATTTTTTCTTTATAGCTGCCTCCTAGTGAAATGAAAAGAAACCAAAATAAAAACCCATATCCAAGAAGAAGAGACTCCATCTCAGAATCAAAGCTTTCTCTGTAGCTGATGAGTTTTAATCTTCAAAAACATAAACAAAACGGAAGTAGAAACCTCGTCTTGAGAAGATGGCATGGACACCCTATACTCAGGAGCACCTCCATCAACCTTTTCTTGCTCCTTCACATCCTCCATACCTGCCATAGAGTAAATTACATTCAAGAGAAACAAAAATCACAAAAGAAAGATATTGAAAAGATAACTAAGAACATAAAAGGCAACAAATTAACAGATCAGCAATCATCACAAAAGAATGATATTGAAAACAGAACTATGTACATAAAAGCAACAAATTCACAGATCCGCAGTCACAGTTCATTAAAATCTAGATGACATTACGTAAACAATAATGAAATGAAGAGAGAATTACAAATCATAAAGGGAAAATTTGTAAGAATCGAGTATCCATACCTCGTAATCGAGAGAAAAGTAAGAGGGATTTAGGGTTTTTATCGAAAAATGAAGGTGCACGTGATCGTGTATATTGATTGGATTTGACGTCAGTAACAATCACTTGGCGCAAGGCCTATCGTAGTTATGATCGTTGGATGATAACATGGTTCCAAACTTCCATCCATTGGTACAGGTAGATATGTATATTAAAGGGTAAGTCACTCATTTGTCTTGAATTTGTAATATTTACTAGAATAATCAAAATAACAATAAAATATTTTTAAAAAAATATTTTTGGTTGGTTGTTCACGAGGTGTTTTAGGCGGGTCTTAATTATGGGAAGATATTTTTAAATCATCTACACTCAGACTAATTCCCGCTCGAACCGAATAGGTCTCTTGCAGGAAGCAAAGATCTGGTCCCAAATTTTAAACGACTGCATACATAAGAGAGGTTTGAACCCGCGACCTCACTTAAATCAAGAGAATTTCCTACCAACTCACCTGTGCCCTTGGGTTAAATTTTAATTTATTATAAAATTAAGTTGCTATTAATATTATAATTATTAGTATTAACGTGATAGTCTGAGATAGTCTCTCTTTCCAGTTATGAACTTTCTCCTTCCTCACATTAAAACTTGTTGACAATCTCATTGTCTTTGATGGGTCATCGGAATACAGCTTTAGCTTCTCTTCCACTGGGAGTTTGAAGAAATCTTCGACCATCTTTAGTATTCTTTCCACTGTTTCCGAACATACTCCACGGTTGATCACCTGCAGACGTACACCGAATTAATTAAGAAAAGGCATGTGAATCATAAATCAGAACCATGTGAAATAAAAGCTAAAAATGTCTCCAACAACGGTTGAGAAGAGAGAAGCAGAAGAGGTGTAATATTGAAGAGGATTTTCTTAATCAATAGAGTTCGGATTTGTCGGTAGACAAATATACTAACGAGGTGTTCGGAAAGATGTGAATTGAATTCAATTCAGGTGTTTGGAAACATAAAAAAAGAATGGATTCAATTCAAATATGTAATTGAAAGTCATCTTCTTTATAAATTGAATTCACTCCTTTAAGCATAGGAATTCAATTACATTTTTTTTAATACAGAGGATAGAAAAACATAATACAAAACAAATCAACCGATGGTCATACTCCGGTGATACATAGTTCCTTGCCTATTTAGGAGTATAAAATACATCGAGTCCGTCGGAGGTTCTGTAAGAACATGTCGTCCTGGGTGTACTTGTCTAGCTACATTAGCCAGACTATCGGCACTTTGGTTCCCCTCCCTGTAGACGTGTTGAATCTTCACCTTTCACTCTCGATCCATGATTTGCATGATTCTTTCTATAATTTACTCTTATATCACCCCCAAAACCCATTCGTTGGATTTTTGCTTTAATTCCGAGAAATAATAAATAAATACTTGTTTGTTATAAATAAAAGAATTTCATTAATTTAATTAACTATTAATTTGAATTTCACTTTTAATTAACTATTTAATTAACTTAAGGCTCTACTTTCTTTATGATTTAAAGGAAAGAAAGCATGGAGATGAAATAACTCATTCAAAATGCCTTTTAAAAGATTACGTGGTACAATTAGATCAAATAAGCCCTAATGAAATAAAAATTCAGCCGCTTGTGAACCTTCAGGTACTATCTTATTCAATGTTTGTTCAATTACTCTTTTACCTGCAAATGCAATGTAGGCGTTGGGTTCAACAATAATGATATTCCCCAACATATCAAAACTAGTTGTCATCCCACCCATCATAGGAGATGTAAGGATTGATACATAAAATAATTTTTTATTCAATTGAGTCTGAAGATTTTACATATTGGAATAGAGAAATGCATATTAAATGCACCTATAATGGAGTTCAATTTTCAGAAACAGAATTTTCGAAAAACTGGTTAACAAAAGGTATTCAAATAAAGGTTCTATTTCCTTTTCGTCTAAAACCTTGAGACAGATCGAAGCTAAAATTTCTTCATCTTCATGAAGATCGAATTAAA
>JANQAP020000051.1:556448-570235 GCA_026874005.2 Erythroxylum coriaceum
ATGTATAATGAACATCTTTCTTTCTAAATTAGTGATTAAATACATTGAGAGACTATTCAAAAGATTCTTACAGAATGGTGCTAGTAATTACATACTTATTATAAACTTACCTATGATGAGGTATGTATGGCTAAATCTATTGAAGGGTTAGGAATACAATCTTTGAAGATCATTAACAAGGTGCTGTCAATTAAAAAGCTATAGAGAATCTTAACTAATAATGAATCTCTATGGGTGATGTGTATCCACATGCATTTTTTGAAAGGAAAAAGTTTTGGGGAAGTTAAGAGTAAATTTAGGACTTTATGGTTTATGAGTTAGTTGTTAAATCTGAAAGACACTCTTTACTATAACATCTATTGTAATGTAAGGAATGGTTTGTTAGCCTCTCTATGGTAGGACAATTGGTGTTCTTTATGCCCCCTAGCTATTTATCCTAAAATGTAGTAACTAATTTACCAATACATTATAGATGTTAAGTTTAGCTCTATAATAATCAATAGGGAATGCCAATCTAACTTTTTAAGGAACTTTCAAAATCTAATTCCTTGGGATCCTCCTAACTCTAAGATTATAGACATCTATATTTGGAAAAAGCATCACTCGAGAACCTTTATTATTTCCTTATGTAATCTACTGATCTATCTTTGGGTCTTAAAACATCTATAGGTTGATATCATTTTGGAAAAGAAGTTGTTTCGTAATGTTTCCACATTCCTCTAGCTTGCTTTTAAACAAAAGTTGTCTATATTAAATAATCTGCCCCATCTCAATATTCCTATTAGATGCGCCCCCTATAGAAATGATTTAGAATCAATGAATTATCTATTCTTTACTTGTAACTATACTCAATTCATTTGGAATGTAGTACAAGCTCTATGCTTCCTGGGGAATTTTAATTATTAGTATCAAACTATATTCAACAAGATTGATGCCTCATCTTAAATAGGATCTAAAACAAGCTTTATCATATCCTTGGGATGTACAATGTACACCATTTGGGTTAAAAAGAACTCTAAGGTCTTCAAGATTTGGAAGAAAAAGAAGTTCTTAAATGGTGATGAGACTTAAGGCTTAGCTAATGGAGCAGTTCCTAATACTTAACATGACTTCTAAAATTATAAGTTCAGATTAGCTCCTAACTAATAAACTAGCTTTGGAATGTTGTAAATTATTATAAACCATTATGTGTTCAAATGATGTAACTCTAGGGGTTATAAACATGAATGATCAAATTGTATTTAAGTAGTGTCAAATTGCTGCTACACTTATTTATGCTTATAAGCTTATAAGGTACTTAGCTTGTAATCCCCTTTTTGAGGTCCTTATTTAATATATTTTCCCTAATAGAGAGCCAAGTGAAATTAATAAATTTAAATAGGTCTTCAAAAGAAATCAAATACTAAGAACAAGCTTTCTAAATCCCCCTTATGATCTTTTCTTTTCTTAGAATGATTGAACGCTTCATAAGCCTACAGATTAGATGTATTTACTTGAGTACCTCAAATTTTCAAACCAAATACGGTGCATTTGTTAGAGACCAGGTTATTAGAAAATAAATGCAAGAATCTTATATTTTTGAAATAGGATTAACAAGTTATTACCAATCACCAATGGCATCACTATGGTAAAATACTAGTGGCTTTTGATCCTGGAAGAATTGACCTAATCCACTCCATCATTTTATATCAACTTATCCATCTTATAGTCAATCTGAAGCTAGAAACTCAGCTTTTTGGTAACCTTTATATATTCATGCAATCATAATTTTTAGAGATAAGCCTTGTTGACCAAGTTAAAAGACATAGGTTGTTCAATTACTACTCTTTAAATAATTGTGGGAGAATTTAATAACATCATCTACCTATCAGAAGTAGAATATAATGTCATATTATATAACTATATTAAGGGCCTCAAATTATGTTGTTGATATACAAGTAATAGACCTAAAGATAGAGGAGAATTTCTTCACTTGGTTTAACAAATAAGAAGTCTAAGGGTGTTTAAGGAAAAAATTAAATAGAGCACTTGTTAATGCTCAATGACTAATGGACTTCCTAAGAAGTAATGCTTTTGTCCTAAATCCACACATATCAAATTACAAAAAAAGCTTGATCCAAAACATGAGCAATTCAAGGAGGATTCATTCTCCTTTTTCACTTTAACAACTTCCTAACTAATTCAAAGGGGTTTGATAAGACAATTGAGGAAAGACTAAGTACAGGGAGTTATAGGCATAAAATGTATCTTTGCTTAAGAAAAATATAACATATAAAAGAAGAAATAAAGAAGCTTAATAAACAATAAGTTAGCAGCACCATGAAAGCTATTACCGACACAAGAGAAAAAATCTTTAGTATTCAATCTCTACTATACTTAAATACATATGATGCCATACTAAAAGCCCAGAAGAAGACCTCTTTAACCATGTATAATTGATCTATAGAGGTTAATCACTCTTTATTACAACAAAGATCCAACATTCTTTGGTTTAAAAAGGGTGATAGGAATTCTAAGTTTTTTCTTTAAATTAGTTCTGGATAGGAAAAATGCTAATAGAATTTCCTCTCTAATGGATGATAATGGATTTATTTAAATTTGCACTAAAATAAGAGGTTGTTAATTATTTCTAAACTACATAAGGATCCTCCAATAATACTAACTCCTCAATGAGCTTCCTTTAAGACATTATGAAAGAACAAATTTCCATTCATAAAGTGGATTTCCCAATTAAACCTTTTAATGCCCTTAATTTGGAAACAACTTTATTTGAACTTCAACCTTATAAAGCTCTAGGCCTAGATGACCTTAATGCTTATTTTTTCTGAAAAATCTTCTCCTTGGAACAAAGACTTAGTTATATATGCTATTTTGGAGTTCTTTAAACATGGAAAAATGTTAAATGAGCTCAACAAAACCTTTATATGTCTAATACCTAAGGTATAATCCCCTAAAACCTTGGAGGAATTTAGACCTATTTCATATTGTAACGTTATATATCAAATCATTTATAGATTAATCTTAGATAGATTTAAAGCTATTTTATCCCATTATATTGATTCCACTTAAAGGGTATTCATCAAGGAGGAGACAAATTAGAGATAACATTTTGCTTACTTAAGAAAATTTCAAAATTTACAATAAAAAGAATTTAGGGAATAATTTTACTATCAATTTTGACTTTTATAAGGCTTTTGACACCATGGATTGGAACTTTATCTTGAATACATTAAAGGTTTTGGTTTCCCTGATATGTTTATAAGTTATATTAAGCAACGTGTTTCATTTGCTTCTTATTCCATCCTTGTGAATGGTGAGGCAATCAATATCATAAACGATGCAAGAGGTTTGAGCAAAGAGATCCCTTGATATGTGCTTGATTATTTATACATTTACTCCACAACATTTATTGATTAAAGCTATGAAATGATTAAGATACTCCTTTTGGTTCATATTTGGTTTTAGGTACAATTTGGAGCTTTAAGAGCTAAAATGAGTTAAAAGCACATTCTTTGAGCCATCCTCTTTATATTGAAACTTATTTGTCTTTATGGAATAAGATGGAGATGGATGAGGGTGAAGATGGGACGAGAAAGTGTAAAAAAAAGAACATTTCAACATGACCTACATGATAAACGACCATATATATACTTATATGTCCTTGGATAAATTTGAATCATGCATATCTAATCGTGCATCTCCCCAAAACCCTAATTTTTCATATAAATATACATTTAAGCAGTCAAAGGAGGGATGAATGGTTTTTGAAACACAAAGGGTGACATAATTCTGACTTCTTTGAGATCCATAGATGGCTAATCCTTCTTCCTTCCAATTTGAAGGGGAAATCGAAGCGGAAGATCACAATTAAGAATCTCTCTTTAAAAATTATTTATGCTATTCTTAGCTTAATGTTTTGGGTATTTATGTATGAATGATTTATATTCTTGTTCTCAATAGATTGTTTATATATAAACCCATTTCTAAAATATGAAATACAATATGTAATAGTTGTATTTTCAATTCATTTGTGGTAAATTAATAGTGATGAATCATTAAGGATAACATAGTATAGGTCACATGGCCCGATCTTATGTGGTTATTGCCTAGATTAATTTTTTTCCTAGTTTATAATGTGGTTGTCCTCTTAAGTAAAGAGATTATTTTGATTAAACATGACCTAAGGGAAAATCGGAGTTAGTTAAAGAGCTTATTTTGATAGCTAAGTTCAAAGAGCTTATTTTCATTAAACACGACCTAAGGGAAAATCGAGGTTAATAGAGCTTATTGTTAACCTACAGTTAACAGTTTTTAATCGAGGTATGAGAACAACAAAATTATGAAGTATGTTTGTTTGTGTGTGCTGAGATTGAACTAGGAACCGGATTCCAAGTTCATTCATCAAATTTCTCACTTTTATGTTGTTTAATTCAATTTGCTTTCATTAGTTCAATTTTACTTTGTTTTCTTATTGATTCTAACCAAACCCCCCTTTATCCTAAACACCAATTCTTTTCATTACAAAAGCCACACATACACTCCCTATGAATACGATCTTTACTCATCACTTCTATAAATCTTAGTGTGTAAAGTTAGGGGTTTTTTTGGGTGCATTCGACAAGCATAAAAAATTTTGCCGTCGTTGCTTAGAAGTGAAGTGCTTTAGCTTTTGTTTTTGATTTCAATTGGTGTATTGTATATATTTGTTTATAATTAGTTTTTACATTTATTTCTTGATCTTTTCATGTTTGTTAGTGTTTGTGTATAGAAGGGACATTGCGAAGGGAGTATGTCAATGCTAATAGGGGAAAATTTTTCCCATAAACCATATTTCCAATCTTATAACTTAGGTTGGAGAGATCACCTTAACCTTAGTTATGGAGGAGATTGTAAAAAAAACTACTTCATACATAGGTTGTAGGGTGTACAACAATTCCAACATAGACCAGAAACTTCTTATTCCAACTCAAGTACATTTATGGAAGACTTAGTTAAGTCTATTGCTACTAATACTCTAAAATTTTATTAGGAAGTGAAACAATTTCAACAAAATGCAAGGTCTAGATTCCCAAACTTGGTATGCCAGATGGGTCAGATGACGGTAACTATCAACCGCCTAGAGTCACAAAGTGAAGAGAAGTAGCCATCTCAACCCGAGGTGAATCTAAAGAACGTTATCGCGGTAACCCTAAGGAGTGGAAAAGAGTTTGAGAATCTTGAGAGAACTACTCAAAGGATTGCTAGTGAAGAAGATGTTGAGAAGAAGCTTGAAGAAGAAAAGGATATATCATTTAACTCAAAGGTAAATACTAAATCCCTAATTGTTATTAAGACTAACCCTTTACCTTTACCTAGCAGATTGGAGAAATTGAACAAGGAGGAAAAGGGGCAAACAAATATTAGAGACTTTTTAAGAGTGCAAGGATTCAATAGAGATTAAGATTTTAAAGATAGAGAAGACATTAAATGTGAGTGGTCATCAACTCAGGCCGTATCATGAAGAACCTCAAGTGGAAAAGGCAGAAGTTGTGACACGTAAAGACCATAATTTTATCAAGTGAAGGGGAAAGTATGGCGTCGAGCCAGCGACAATAGATAAAGGTGTTGTTTGGGAGGCAACCCAAGGGAATTTTTTTTCTTTTTCTTTACATTTTCATATTTTTTAGGATTATCATGCATGTTTTTAAGCTTGTTAGTTGCTTATGTGTTTTTCTTATGCCTTTTTAAAAATCAAATGAACAAACAATCATTTTCTCTTTTTCTATGGTTTTTAGGATTATATAGCTATAATTATAAGTAAAATTAACTAAAAAAATTCACGGCAACTTGGACATGTAATTTTACTTTTGTGATTGGTCAATATACATTTTCTTTATAAGAGTAATAACTAGTGAATAGACACAAATCAGTGAGACTTTGAGCCTTTATAGACTGACATATCTATATTAGTCTCATTGTCTTTTATTTATATATGACCTTTATGACATGTACATCCTAACTTTGCTTTGATCTTCTATTTGAGACCAAAATTTTATTATGTGTGTTAACATGAAAGTTATATAGGCATTCTTTGTTTCATAAGTTACATTAGCCAAATGACCTACTCATCGATATAAATTTTCCTTTTAATAAACCCCCTTGAGCTTTAATTGCCTTTTCTTTTTGTACTAACCACATTACTTGCCTTAAATATAACCAAATGTCTTACCCAAGCCTTAAAGCTAGTGAAGCATTTGTTGATTCTTAATGTTTGTGGATGTATAAAAGTATAAGTTCATGTTATCAGTTATTAATGAATTCTAATATTGATGTAGCTTCTTTCAATTTTATAAAAAAGAAAAAGAAATGAAAAAGAAAAAGGAAAAAAAAAGAAAAGAAAATATGTTTAAATAAAATTATCAAGGAGGAAATGTATTTATGTTGCAAAGTTAATCATAATTAGTCTTTCTTTCTAAAGTTGTATTGAAAGGGTTATTTGATTATGATGTGAATGAGGGAGATGTTCTTTTGAAGGGTCACTCCTTATGGTTACAAAGTATTGCTTATCATTAATTATTGTGAGTGATTTGTGCTTCATGTTCTTTAGGGTGTGAAGGTTTGAATCTAAGTTATGAAATATAGTTTTTGCATTCATCATAGCTGATGGTACCAATTTCGAATGAATGTTAGTTTTTACGCTTGATGTTACAGTAAATGTAACTCTTACTTCACTAGCTTTGATGGATTTTATACTATACTATCCAAATACATCTCACCTTAACCTTTGCCTACATTACAACCTTAAAAAGTCCTTTGATTCATGATTATGCTTGTGAATCTTAATGGTGGAGAAATGAATTGATATGCAAAGTTGTGGAATGTTTTGATCATGAATGGTGTTTGAGTGTAACTATAAATGTATCATATTCTTAAACAAATTTTGTCAAAGTCTACCCCTACATTGCTCAGTTTCTGAAGGGGATGATTGTTGATTGATCATGAGTAGAGTAATTTAATGTTTAGTTCTTGCCATGGTTTCGTAAGTTGTTTCTCTTTTCTTATGACTATCTATTCTTAGGAAATATGAAAAATGTGGAAATGTTTTAGTTTATGACTTTGATTTTGTTATTTTACCCAAGGACGGTCAAAAGCTAAGTGTGGGGGAACTTAATATGAGATTAATTGTTTATACATTTACTCAATACTTAGTGATTAAAGTTATGAAATGATTAAGATACTCACTTTGGTTTATATTTGGTTTTAGGTACAATTTGGAAAAATGAGTCTTAAAAGCTATATAAAAAGAGAAAGTGTTTGTTTATTTGATTTTTAAAAATGCCGAAGAAAAATACATAAGTAATAATCAAGCTTAAAAACATGCATGATAATCCTAACAAATGCAAAAATGTAAAGGAAAAGAAACAAAATTCCCTTGGGTTGCCTCCCAAACATGCCTTTGTTTATTATTGTTGGCTCAACTCCATAGTTTTCTCCTTATGTGACAAAATTATGATCTTCAGGTATCACAACTTCTGCCTTTTCCACTTAAGGTTCTTTAGGATAGGGCTTGAGTTGATGACCACTCACTTTCAGTGTCTTCCTGGTAGGCGTGTCGTAACACTAGTCAAAATAAAATAACTAGGCTACTATTGTAGTAATGATGAGTCTAGGTTGATCCCACAGAGAGTATGTGTAAAGTTGTTGAAATGAAATTAACAAGTGTTTAGGTTTAACGGGGGGTTTTGGTTTTAGAAATAATAAAATAAAATAAAACTAACTAATAAAAACAAATTAAAGAAAACATGCAAAAAATGATATATGTGGGGAATTCGATAGGGATCCAGTTCTTTGGTTCAATCTCGGCCTACAACTTAATTTAGCATAATTCATTAATTTGTTATTTTTATCTATCTTAACAATTATCGATCGTAGATTAACAACAAGCTCTGTTAATCCTGATTTTTCCTTAAATCCTAGTTAATTATTAAAAATTCGTTAATTAACCCTAGCTATCGGGAAACCTAGAATAAGCTCTCTTAGTTTATCTAGACAACTATCTTACAAATCAGAAAATAGATCAACCTGGGTAATAATCACACAAGCTCAGATTATTTAACCTATGTTATGTTATCCCTAATGATTAGGAACCATTAGTTGCTACACATGAATCGAGAATACAATGACTACGCATTGTATTCACTTCTAGCAATAAGTTTTCATGAAAAATGATTTAATAGAGAATTAAAATCATCATCATTCAAATACCTAATCAATCCATACAAGATAACATAATCAACTCCTAATAAGAGAAAGAAACAACAAAAACAAAGAAATACACTTAACCAGTGTCATTAGTGTCAATGTCACCTCCGAACCAGCATCAGGAACTTAGCTTTCCATGTGTCTCTCCAAAGAAAGTGCTTCGGCCCTATGAAAATACCCTATTAAAGACCCTAGCTGCTCTCGCTTTGTTTCTGCCATAAACTCTCTTCTTCTCTTCTCACACTACTGCTCTCTTTTCTCACTATTCACTAATGTGACAATTAAACCTTATGTCCACCATCACTGTTCACATTTTTAAACCCTCCCCCATGTCTTGACCAAACGTCTACATTTCATGCATAACATTTGCATGAAATGCAGACGCTATTTATGTTTAGTAAAATGCATGATCTGCGTTTCAGGTGGCGTGGATTGCATTTTGGCTTGCTCCTACCTATCATCTGTTGTTGTTTGTTGCTTCTGTGCCTACATTATCTTCATACTTCACTGTCGTTTTGCTTCCCTTCCAACTACCGGCTTATGCACTACCGTATTGGTCATCATTAAATTCATGTGTATAGGGTTGTCCCATCTCATGCCTTCATCTTCTTTGTATTTTCAACATATATCTCTTTTCTTGGCATTTTCATGTCTTCTTCTTGTCTTTTAATTTTCTTCTTCTTGCTCTAAGAAAACAAGTGCAAATTAATCTTCAAAAAATGACCCAAATATCGTATTCAAAAAATGACCCAAATATCGTACTTTCGACTCACTTTAGCTTCATCACTTCCAAATTATGCCTAAAATCACATATGAACTAAAGTGAGTATCTTAAGCAATTTTATGTCATTAATCGCTAAGTATAAATGATTAAATGTATCAACAAGTAAACACATATCACTTCCTTATCTTCAAACTCTTAATTTTTATTGAATCTTTGCACTCTCAAAAAGTCTCCAATATTTGTTTACCCTTTTTCTCTTTGTTAAATTTGTCTAACCTACTAGGTAAAGTTGAAGGGTTAATATTAACAACAATTAGGGACTCAGTACTTACGTTTGAGCTAAATGATATATCCTTTTTTCCTTCAAGTTTTTTCTCAACTTCTTCTTCGTTAGCATTCCCTTAAGGAGTCCTCTCAAGATTCTCAATCTCCTTTCCACTCTTTAAGGTTACCACACTAACATTCTTTGGATTCTTCTCGGGTTGAGATGGCTACTTCTCTCGACTTTGTGATTCTAGGTGGTTGATAGTTACCGCCATCTAACCTATCTAGCTTACCAAGTTTAGGGACCTAACTCTGTACACTAAGATTTACAGCAGTAATGAGTAAGGATCGTATCTACAAGGAGTGTACGTATAGTTTTTGTAATGAAAAGAATCGGTGTTTAGGATATAAGGGGGTTTGGTTGGAATCAATAAGAAAACAAAGTAAAATTGAACTAAAGAAAGTGAATCAAATTAAACAACATAAAAGTGAGAAAATTGATGAATGAGTTTGGAATCCAGTTCTTAGTTTAATCTCATCCTACACGCAAACAAATATACTTCATCGTCTTATAGTTCTTATACCTCTCTTAGAAACTATTAATTGTAGGTTAACAATAAGCTATGCTAACCATAGTTTTCTTTTAGGTTGTGTTTAATCAAAATAACCTCTTTAAGTAAACCTAACTATCAAACAACCTAGAATAAGGTCTTTAGATTTAATAGGACAGTCACATTATAAACTAGGAAAATATATTAATCTAGGCAATAACCACACAAGCTCGAGCCATTTAACTTATTTTATGTTATCCCTAATGATTCATCACCATTAGTTTACCACAAATGAACTGAAAATACAACTATTATATATTGTATTACATATTCTGACAATGAGTTCATAAATAAACAATCTATTGAGAACGAGAATATAAATCATTCACACATGAATACCCAAAATGTAAAGCTAAGAATAACATAAACAGTTTTTAAAGAGAGAGTCAATAATACACAATGAAGAGATGTAAACAATTTATAAAGAGAGAGTCAACAATACAAAATGAAGAGATGCTTAATTGTGATCTTCGGCTTTAACTTCCCCTTCGACCTGGAAGGAAGGAGGGTTCTATAGATCTCAAAGAAGTCAGAATTTTGTCATCCTTTGTGTTCCAAAAACAATTCATCCCTCCTTTGGTTGCTCAAATGTATAGTTATATGAAGAATTAGGGTTATGTAGGATGCGCAATTGGATGCATGGTCGTGTATCCAACCATGCATCTTAAAATATGCATAATTCAAATTTATGCAAGGTCGTGTATCTTACAATTCATGTTGAAATGTTCTTTTTCTTGCATTTTCTTGTCCCATCTTCACCCTAATCCATCTCCTTCTTGCTCCACAAAGAAAAATGAGTTTGAACATAAAGAAAACAGCTCAAAGAATGTGCTTTTAACTCCAAAATCTGCTCCCTCCTCATTAACTTTTATAAGGGCCTCTAATATTCCATATTAGGATAATCATATGTAAAAGTCCCCTAAGGGGAATTTTTTTCTTCCTTCTAGACCTTCTCTTACACACTGGCTCAAAATCAGTCTTAGTGGTAACTGTTTGATCTATAGTTTCCAAAAGTTCCCTTATATATGCAGATTTGTCAACAGCTTCTGTTGTATAATTAGTTGTGTCATCATCGTGAACCTCCAAAGTTCTTCGTTTATTTATAAGAGTCCTTGGTTCATTCATATGTATTGTTTATTGAGGGGTGTTTGATTGTTGATTTTTCTATGAAATTAATTCAATGACTTTTGGGAATTGTCTACTATATTAGTTTCTTCAACATTCTGGTTTGTTGCTTAAGATATGCTTGATTATTTGTTTTTGTTTGGGATGACTTCACTAACATTTGGGTGTACATTCTCTGAATTAGCTACAACAAAATTGTTTTTAGTTAGCTCTTTGTAGTCTCCAATCCTAAATGCTATGTCCATAGGTTTCCATACTCTTTTCATACTTGTATTAGGCTTCCATGCATAACTAACTCTTACATCATCTTTAACAGGTTGTAAGATCTCATCAAGTCTGATTATAGGATTAACATCAGGAAGATTGGCTAGGTCACTTACTAAGATGCCTAATATGGCATAGTTAATCCTTTATATTTTTGTCGTTGCCTAATCCATGTTTATTGGCTTATCAATGAAGCTTGCCAAATCACTTAACCCTAAAGTAGTCTAGTATTCTAGGGGTCATATATACATATCCACAAAGATATATGTTCTTACTTAATTTCATCAATATTTAATCTTGGTTTCCACATTTGTAGTAGGAGTGGTTTGTTGAAGATACGCCATAAGCCAGCTTCCAAAATTTTCTTTACTTTTTCTTTATGAGAGAATCTGAAAAGGAAAAAATCATCTGCACTGACAAGGACTTCTTATAATCCATTTTTCCTCCAATTTTTGAAAGCCCATTCCTTTCTGACAAGAAAAACCACCCTTTTGTTTAGAAAGAATCCTACTATAGTGGCATTCCATCTTAAAGCTCCAACTTTCAGAGTCTGCAATGGTGGAGATACAATCTTGGTTTTAGCTCCTTCATTAGGAGGGTTGCAGCTAAGCTTGGAGTCAAGTTTGTGGTCCCTCCTAACTTGCATCTAAGATTTCTTCAAGGAAGCTTCAAGTGGTGAAGTAGCAGTATGTTTTAAGGTTGAGATAAAAGGTTCTTCAGGTTAGGTAGTCGAGAGAATGCTTATGGTTGGTTAATGACTAGAGGATAAAAGGAGTAGAAGCAGAGGATGCAATTAAAGAAAGGAAGAGGTGGCAAAGAGTGGTTGTTAAGATGGATAATGTTGGGGAAAGCGGTGGGAAATGGAATTAGAAGAATCAAGTTTCAACAGTAGCAGGAGGTGGGGAAGATGAAGGTGAACTACATCTTTACTATTCATATTACTGTAGATTAATTATAATTAATCTAAAATAAACTTGAAGCTCTTAAACCCCCCCTCCCCACTCTTGCTCACAGTGTGTCATAACTTACAAAATTTCACTCAGTGTTTCTTTCAGTGTTTCACTCCAATTGCTCTATCACTCTATTCTCTCCTAAGCTTAGTCACTCCTAACTTAATAATCACTTTCTTATCTCGCTAATGAGTCTTCTTTATTTTATTTAATTCTCTAATTTAAGATTTCTATTGGAATATTTTAGGATTTTTATTTTTATTAGTTTCTTAGAAAATTCTATGCTTTTTTAACCCCTTATTATCTTTTTGAGGTGGTAGAACATAATCAAAATTTCACTTTCCTTCCTCTCTTTTGGATGTGTGCTTTCAAGAACTACGCAAGGCTAGATTTATTTCTTCCTATTCAAGGGGATGTAAATCCTGCAACCTTGTTTTTGAATTAATCGATTATGGTAACATTATTTTTTACACCTTTTTAAATTTATTATGTTATTATAAGAATTGAGTTTATCATTTATGTTTTTCCAATTTATATTAGGCTTGCTAAACCATTCATGTATAAATTTACTACCAAAATTAGAGCTTTAATTAGTTTGTTATTATTAATAATTTATAACTTATGAAACCAGTTTTCGTGTGTCATTGGGGATAACACAACCTAAGTTAAACAATTTGACCTTGTGTGATTGTTGCCTAAACTTACCATTTTCTTAGTTCTTAACGTTTCTATTAAACTAAAATGTTGAGACCTTGTTTTAGGTTGTCCAACAATTAGATCAAGTTAAAAAACCTATTTGATTTAAATGCAATTTAAGGGAAAATTAATGTTATCAGAGCTTGTTGTTGACTACCATTAGTAATTTCAAAAGAGGGTAAAAGATAACTTCTCAATTTATTATGCCATTCAAGTAAAGGTTGAAACTAAACTAAGAATTGTGCTTGTTAATTTGATTGTTTTCTTATTATAATTTAATTGATTCTAATACAATTTTTTAGTTTTGATTTGTTTAATTCAAATAATCCCCTAACTCATTTGTTTATTAGAATATTTAGAATAAATCTATAATCATTCCTTGTGGGTTTGATGCTTATACATCACTAATATAACTTGTTATTAGTGTCTAAGGTAAGGAAATTATTTTTAATGCACTCACAACACATCAAAATTTGAATTTATTAAGTAATTAATTGACTATTTATTTGTAACCTAATATTTAATGTTTAATGGTTAATTTATGCCAAGGATAATCAATTTAGTTTAAGTTTTTATTTTGTTATTGAGGTAAAAGAAGCACAATGTGTTTAATTCACAGTTTTGATATTTTAACTATTGTTTACTTTTTTAAATTTCTTATCTGATTAGAGATTAAGAAGATTCAAGATACTATGGAAAGAATAAAAAGAGAGATATTTCATGTTTTGAGTCTGCAAAATAAAAAATCTTCAGTATCAAAATCTCTCTTCAAGCTATTGTCATCACAAGTTTCCATATTAGGCGATTCGACTTGCTGGAACCCCTCCCCGGGCGAGTCCACGGCCCGACGTCCTAAGTGACATCTGGACCTGTGGCCCACGGGGGAGGAATTCCCCACCAGTGATACTTAAA
>JANQAP020000051.1:659193-669796 GCA_026874005.2 Erythroxylum coriaceum
TCATCTCCTCTCACATTATGATAGTTGGTTTTTAGTTAGTGAAAATTTGTTGATCCCACTAATCCACAACATATTCACTAAACTTTGTAATAGTTAGTTTAACCTTTTTCTCATCCAAAAAGTCATAGTAATAAAAAACTAGCTCCACTTGTTTCTTCCACTCTAGGTACACATATGGATCTATCTTCCCTATTAAGGTGTTATAGTCAACTTAATGTTACCCATAATGTTATCCATCCTTTCTTCATATTCCTTTACGTGTATTATACCAAACCTGCACCCTCTTTGTCTCCTCATTCTTCCTTCTTTTCCTCCTTTACCACCCCTTAGGATTAGCTCTCCAAAGTAGCTAGCAAAGCCCTTAACTCCCACTTTTGCCTCAAATTCATCCATCATAGTAGCTAAAGGTGGATTATGCTATATGCCATCCATAATAATATTATGTTTTTCTAGCCTATTCCTAACTTCACCGAATTGTCAAAGAAGTTTCTCATATGAGCCTTGAATGACATTCATGAAGGACTCTTGATCTACTACTACAATTTCCTCCTTTCTTCCTTTTATTAGATAAGTTTCAACTTTGAGAGTCATAATTTACCTCCAAAGCACGTCACTCCCTTATGTGTTTCTCTTAAAGTTTTAGTTGAATCATAACTTAAGCTCTTGAATAAAAGTTCCTTACAAACAAGACAATCTAAATCAACAAAGTTACTTTAAAATCACCCCCCAAAGTGGCAAATAAACAAAAACTAGAGGTCAATGAATAATAAGAAAATTATCTTAAAAATTAAACTCAATAAAAAGAAAAAGAAGGAAAATTTGACAAGTATAAATTCAATAATAAGGAAAGCGAGATAAGAAATAAATATAATAAGTATTTATTTGATGAGTTAAATACCTTATCCTTATCAAAGAGGAATTAAAACCTAATATGTAATGAATATTACAACTAGTGGAATCTTTTTGGGCTTATATTAACAAACCCTATAATAATACTAATCTTTTTTCACTTTTTTATTTTTTTATTAAATTGAAATCTCAAGAAATAAGGAACAAAAACTCAAGAGAAAATTGCTCTTAATGAATCTTAAAATGATAAGAACATAGAAATGAATGCTTGGAAAAGGAGGACATAACAATATCTAAAATGTAAATAACTATATAAAAAACGTTAATATGAAGAAGTGCCTTAATACCAAATTCTGATACGAATCTCACTAATAACACTAGTGAGAGTTAATATTAATATAATAGGAATAATGATCAGTATATACAAACAAATTTAATTAAGAATTTGAACGTAAAAAAAGAATGATATTAATTGTTATACTTTAGAAGAGAGAGGATTCAAAGTGACAATATCTTAGGGTTTAATCATTACTAGCAAGCTAGATAAGATCGAATCTATAAGAGAATCTAAATCAAGAGTTACTCTAAATGTTTTAAATAAATTCTCTTTAAAGTTTTTGACTCTACAATAATAATAATCTCCAAATTACAATCATGAGAGTGCCTTTTATATGCAAAAAGCCCTAAAAATAGAGTTTTAAAAGAAAATAACAACTTGAAAAAAAAAAGCCTAACTAATTAAAACACATGTTTAATGCTTCTCTTAACTAATATTAGTACTAGTTTTGCCATGGAAATTTTAGTCAATAAAGCAAATATGAATCTAAAACTGGTTTGCTTCTATTTCTCTAATCTATAAACCCATCAAAGGACTAATAATTCACCCTTGCATGATTATGACGCCTGTTACATTTTGTTGCTCAATATTGTAACAATTAGTGAAAGACCAGTATCAATTTTCCTTTAAGTTTGGTGCTAGTTATATTCTACAACAACAATTCTTCAACTTACTCCTTCATTTGGATAATTATTATAAGTCTAACTTTAACCTCTTGAAGTAGCAAAGCCTCACTCCTTTTGTAAAGATCCACCAATAAGATATTTAGGGGTTCTTTGGCATTTCTTTACCTTACTTCGCGTCATCAATACTCCCATATTCCTCGAAGGATCTTCAACAATAATCTAAGCTTAAGTAGTAAATGCTTGATTTATATAAGTATCCATGTGTAAGGTGAAACATGAAATATGCTAGAAATAATATATGAGGGCACCAATTAAGTAAAGAAAGTAAGAAAAATTGTACATCAACATGAATTGTTTTTTTGGTGAATCTAGTTTTATAACTATAATCATTTCACATATGCTATTTATGAATAAAAATACTTAACAAAATTATACTAATGTGAAAATGGTGAGAAATTTACTTAGATCACTTACATTGACATATGAATAAACATAAGAAATATAAAAAGAAAGGACCTCATAATCCAATTAAAGGAGTTATTAGGGTCTCCCCTTAGGTTTGGAATGAGTTTAGAAAAACACTAGAGAATGAAGGTGTAACCAAGAGAACAAGCATCTTCATCAAAGTTAAAAGGATGATAATAAGAATGAGTCAAATAACTAAAGTGAAATTAATGATAAATATACTTGGCTTTAATCATAAACAGTGTTAAACTAAGGAGGTTCTTACCTTTACTTTTGATTATAAAAATCATTAAACTACTAAAAATTTATTTGATATGATTACAAATCAATTTATATATCAAAACTCAAAATCAAATATTACTAAAGCATGCCTTCATCAAAAGGCTCAAACTATGATATTTATTAAAAATATTTCTCAAATTCAAAGAAAAAACAAACATAAAGTAAAGAGGATATTCAAGATGAAGGTGTACATTTAATTGGTTTAAAGAAATTCATGCAATAAGATTCCAATCAAATTTAAAAGATGTTATATGATCATTGGGAAAACTTAGATATAAAGGGGAAGTCAAATTATCCACCTAAAGACTCGATCAACTACATAGTTTGTAGATATTTTATTAGTTAATTGTAAAATATGCCTCTAAAATGGCTAAAGTCTTTAACTGCATAAGAGAGTATATGACCCTAACATTTTGCCATAATTTAATCTTTTCGACACGAGTCTTGCTAAGATCATCATTAACCACATAACTTTGCTCATTATCCTTGTTAGGGCTCCCATTGATTGTTAAAGGGACTTGGATCAAAATGTTCTGCCTGGAGGTTTCACCAGCCCTTATAGGCTCATTCGAGGGAGCATTACTCTCAGCATTAGCTATTATGGTAATCTCTTAACATGGAGAATGGATACCATCATCCTTTTTCATATTCAAACTCATCAATTCCACAAAATCACCTCTGCCAAATTTTCTCCCAGTTGGTCTCATGGCTTTACCCTACTAAAATAAAGAGGGCCTCTATTGATAAGAGATCTTTATTATGTCCTCCACAAGAGTATTATTCTCTCCCAACCTGAGTCGAGTTTTTTTTTCTGAAGGAGATCTTATTGCATGTCCACACTAGTATAAAGGCATGCATCACCTACCCTTCTATGAGTGGATATGGCCTCATTCATATATATCGGTCTCCCAATAAAGCTTGTTAATATACTCAGATATTTAGTAGACTAATATTCCAGTAGGATTTTATAAAAATTGACCCAAATTGGAAATTGCTTTTGCTTATTATCCTTAACTTTAATATCTACTTTCCACATTTTCATAAAAATGGGAAGGTTGCTGTAGTGCTATAGACTAGACTCAATTATCTCTAAGCCCCTTTTCTTTGTGGAAAACTTGAAGAGAAACAAGTAGTCCTCGTTGAGCATTACTTCCAAGAGCTCTTACTTTTCCAATGCTTGAGTGCCTATAGTTTTATCACCTAGAAGAGGGCCTTTTACCCAAAGAAAACTCACCATTGTTGACGACTAAGACCAAGGACCCTCCTTTAGGACATTCAAGGGAGGAGAAATAATGAAGGTAGCCTCTATAAGAATTGGAGGACAATACTAGCACAAAGACGAAGAAGAATGACCTATGACAAATTTCCAGTTGAGAACATATTTAGAGCGTGGAGATTCAAGAGATTTCCTCTAGTTGGTAGGATGAGTTGAGGAGAGAGGAAGACGAGGTGAGGACACTAAGGGACCAATATAGTCAAAAAGCCTCAAGAGTAGAGGGAAAAATTGAATAATTGATCCTTGCTCAATATCAGATGGCACGTGATCCATATAGGACCAATATGGTCAAAAAGCCTCAAGGTTGGAGAGAAAAAATGAATAATTGATCCCTGCTTAGTGTCAGATGGCACCTGATCCATATAGGAACATGGTAAAAGCAAAAAAGTTACAGGAAAATTTGAAAGGTTGTTACCAAAGGAAGAGAATAAAGTAAATTCCAAAAATGCCCCTCAAGATTGACACATCTCGTAACAATAGAGAAGGGGCAAAAGAAGAAATAGAGAAGTGGGAAGGAACAACAATTGGAAAGAATAGGGAAAAATGGCACCTTGCAATGAAGAAAAAGAGGAAGAAGGGTGTTATAGAAAGGAGATTAGAATGAGCCTCATGCAAAAAAGGCAAGACAAATTAAAGAAAAGTTTGAGCTTCTCTTAATAATCCTCACCTTACAAAAGAGCTAAAGTTGTTCATTATTTCTTACATCTAAATTGTTTGTATGTAACACAAGAAGGTGCGTGCATATAAATGGGTGGATGACTTTTTGAATACCAAAAACAAAAGCTAGTGATCAATTTGTTTCCTTTTCACTGGTGGGACTTCAATTAATCTGTGTTTTTACAACTTTCATAACTGGTGCCATGCCATCTCATCACAAGTTCAGATTGGCAATAATTTGCTATGTACGTTGTCAAAACGAATTAATGTGCTTGAAACAAGCAATATATAATTTTACATACTGGAATAAACTGCAACACTTGCAAAGAAACCTAAGAAAGCACCTGCTATTACTTCAACTTCAGTGTGCCCAATTGATTCTTTCAATGGCAATGCACCTGAATTATTATTATTCGGGGCTGCCTTATCTCTTATTCCAGCTGCTAAACTTGGGGTTTTCGCAACCTGACTAGATCTTGTTCTTTTGATGTCTGATGTTTCAAGTAAAACTGTATTTTTAGTTGATGAATTTGGTGCAAAGGGTCTTCCCTCATCTTTATCCTTGGTTAGCGTCAAGTTCGTTTCGTGCTTTGAAAGCTCTTTGTTTATTACTCTAGCATGTTTTCCTACTTCTCTTCTCACACCCTGCATAAGAAAAGCTTCTTCATTCAGTTTAGATTTAACATCTTGACTACAATATCCCTATTAGTTACACAAATTAGAAGTCCAATGAATGACATGAATCTGTATCACAAACTTCTGGATATTTAATACAAAGGATTATTGTAGTACTAAATATATGCACCAGAAAGTGGTGATACTAAACATAGAAGTACATACTTTCCTTTTCTTATTAGCGAAAATAAAACATCCTTTATGTCCCAATTTCAGTCGTCACACCCTGAAGTTCAATTCTCTCCACTTTTATGGTCCATTCATAGTCAAGCCTCAATGTAGCGATGACACCAACCAAATGTTTAAACTTCTCTCTCACTCAATCCATAGAATACAAATGCCCATGTAAGAGAAGGTCCAACGAATTATTTGATGGGCCAACAATTTCAAAGCCTGGCAGGTGGCATGATATTGGTTTCCAAGTGATTAAGGATTACAGATGATGATGAAGATGGAGAATGAGCAGTCTTTATGCGTTATCAAAACATGCTTTCAGAAAGCAAACATATGCCAGTGGGTCAGCAATCACCAAACATTTCTAAGTACAGGGCAAGTGTTTGTTTGTGTGGGTATGGCTGCTGCCTGATTAAAAACTAGATCAGCTGAAAGTCAGTTCCATATTGTAATGAAAAAAATGGTGTATTACATAATGCTCTAAACGACAAACATTGCCGATCCATAAGTACATAGTAACTAACTCCCTCATTCACCTCCAATGGATGACAATAGAAATCATGAGGGTTGAGAAGCAATCTCAGAAGTGCTTCATTCCAAGAAAGTCAACTAGGTTTCCATCCTTGGCCAATCTTAAGAAGTTGGGTTATTTTGATTAACCGTTAGAAATCCAATTAGAAGAAGCAAGAACAAAATGGTTTAAGCACCGGCTGGTCTAATAATGCAAGTTTTATGTTAGGAACATGTTTCATTGAGGAAACAATTAAATGTCAGCTAATGCTAACAGAATGAATAGATTCTGCTTTCATGTTGAATGTGGCAGTAATGATGAATTAAACCATATTCATAGCACCTCAACATATAATGTTTCTATGGTTTTCAGTGTGATTGAGTGCAGTTTGATGATGGGTTGGTGAGATTTAGTGCTAAATTATGCAACCAATCCAATAGCCAAGGGGAGTTTCACAGGAACATGTTAGCTTCGGTATAATTGGTTCCGTAAACATATCCTTAGCTTGAGAATAAATATTAAAAAAGAAATAACCTGAGCATCATACATGACAAGACTGGCATAGACTACACTGAGGCCAAATATCGAATCGGATAATCCCCTGCCAATGCAATACATAAACCATTTAATACAAATAGCATTCTGTATATCCTGCTGAATCACAATATCGCTAAGAGGAATTCTAATTATAACAAAGATGGTGTGAGTACCTTTCAAAGGCGAGAGATGTAGCAGTAGCCACAACAGCCTGTACAAACATCCATTTCATGAGATTTAATTATCAGGAAAGAAAGATGGGGGGCGACGAGGGAGACAATAATTTTGAAGAACTTACGGACGAATGGGTGGAAGGGAAACCACCAGCCCGGAATGCAGACATGAAATCAAAATCTCTTCCATAGAGAAGATAAGATGTGAAGGGTTTTGAGAGTTGTCCAATTGCTGCTGATACACCTGCTGCTACCAATACCTAATCCCCATTTTTTTATACCACATTTAGCGAAAAACAAAAGACTAATATCTTCGAAGACAGTGAGTGTGGGATAATATGCACAAAACCTTGTTTTGGGAAACAGCGGCGATATCGTGGAGGTGGAGGTGGAGGCAATTCAATTTGAATTTTTGTGATGCCCGTTTCCTTTTCCATATATGTTGGTGGTTGTTTCCGTAGACTGTGAATTGGTTGTAATTTCCACAGCATTTGGCTCGTAGACTGACACAACACGCACTACCACTACCACCACTTCTACAACTTGGCAGCATTAACTGGAATTGCAACGCCCACACCATTTTTGGCTCTTTGTTTACTAATACTACCTTCTTTCTTTTCCCTAACACAGCAACCTCAACCTACTCTCTCGTCTACTTAACTAGTCTAATTTCCCAACTTGGATGGATGCTCCACTCTTTTTCCTTTTATCATCGACCTCGTGGTTGTTAGTTAAGTCTTCCACCAATCCAAAATTTGGGGAGGTTTAATATTAAGCAGCATTACTTCACCCTTTTTCTTTATATTTTCAATAAATTATTGATTTTCCATTAAATATTAAAAATATTATAGGGTTATCCTTCTCTTTTTTTAAAAAAATTTGTTTCGTTTTTAACTTTAATTAAAAAATTAGTTAAGTTTCTATCATCTACTTTTTGTTTATTATTTTCTAATTCTAAAGTTTATTACCAATAAAAAGTTCGAACCATTATAATTCAACTTTCAATACTATATATCTTACTTAAGTTATTATTTTTAAGTAATATAGTTGTTAAAAATATTCTAACAATAATATTCTTTAAATCTTAAAATATTTTAAAATATATAAATTTCAATATTTCATGAATTTTAAACTTCAATTCATTGTTTAATGAGTAATTGTTTTAAAATCAGAAGTTTATTTTTAAGTAATAGATTCATATTTATATTATAAACAAATGTCACTTAAGATAACTAAAGCCTTTTACAGTGAGTAATCTAATGGAATGGAGTGAAGGTTCAACAAAATAGGGATATTGTTTTACTTGAGCTACTGAATTTGGAGACTAGGTTTCCATAACTTTAAGGAAAGAAGCTTATTATTTAGTTGTCAGGTTCCTACTTACACTATTCTTAAATCTTGTAATTTGGTACAAAATTTAATGAGACAAGAACTTCTTACCAGCCACACTTCTTCTAATTAGAGAATGCCCATGAATTCATAGTCTAAAAAGAGGGTTTGTAGTCCATGAAGAATCCTAGAAACATGGTTTTCCATTTATTGGCACACCCTCTTAGGATTTCCATAGGGGAGGATAGTAGTATTCTTATCCAATATAGGGTAGAAAAGTAGCTTGGTGTCAAGAGTTTCATCATTTATCACTTCTAGCTAAGTTTTTTTGTTTTTAATGACCTTGATTTTATTTTGATCTTTAGCTAGAACAACGGTTGCTAGGGAAGATATTTAGGAAAGTGTTGGATTATTTCGGCTAAGAGGAGGGAAATTCTCCTTGTTTGGGGGTGTAACAAATGGTAGTATAAAATTTGGAGAGTAGAAGCTATTATAGTTAGAAGCTAATGAAGGAAAGTGTGGAGAACAGGTGGGAAAAGGATGGATCTAGGTGAAACTATAAGAGAAGAAGATGAAGAAAGAATGGAAATTTGACTAAAAGAAAGAGTAAAAGGTGAATGAAGTTAACACTAATAGGAGGGATTGATGACTAAAGAGACATGAAGGAAAAGTGTGGGATATAGAGGAGTTGATGAAGGGAGTTGCTAAGGAAGTTAAGTAGTTGGAATGGAGGACAAGCTTGAATAGACTCTAGGTAGATGGAAAGGTGGACAAGCTTGAGAGGTTGAGAGCAAGAACTCCAGTAGCTAGGAAGCTTAATCCACTCAAGCAAGGGTAAAAGATAATAGAGAAAAGCTAAAGCTTCTCTCTCCTTATGATTATAAAAACACTTAAGTACTATACCATAAAATGATATCATTATTGGGTAAAAAAATCAAAACTTTTAACCTAAAAAAATTGATCCCAAAATTGTAGAGGACAAAGTAAGATAATTGAAATAAGGTGAAATAAAGTGAAAAATTAAAATTAAAATATGTTTACACATAAATTAAATTAGTTATCTTGAAAAAAACAAGTGGTCGCATTACAAGTAGAAGAATGAAATTATTATTCCCCAAATGACACATAAGAGGTGGTGTAAATTGTATATGTTTTCCTTATTTGAAATTAATGAATAGATATAAAAAATTTATTATATAATAATAATAAAAGAGAGTAAGGAAAGAAAGACAATTTATAATGGTTTAGTAGTATAACTATTAGCCTATGTATAATGGTTTGGGGTTTTAACTCCTAGCTTGCACCCATTCTCTGAACTCTATGTAGGAATTTACTATCTTCTTTTTTCAATGGAAAAAGAAAAACCCTCTACATAACATCTTTTTTCGCACAAGTGAAGAAGAACCCTTACAATGGTTTGGGGTTTTAACTCCTAGCTTGCACCCATTCTCTGAACTCTATGTAGGAATTTACTATCTTCTTTTTTCAATGAAAAAAGAAAAACCCTCTACATAACATCTTTTTTCACACAAGTGAAGAAGAACCGTTACAATTTTCTTGCTTTGGTATAAATAAAGTGTAACTCTTTACACATCTTCCTCAAAACCAAGAGAAATCCTTATAATCTGTATGCTAAGAAATTTTCTTAATTACTATATATTGGTCCTTAATGGAACCCAATAAGAGGGTGAACTACGTGTTGGTGACATTTATAAATTTTTATAACTTAATAAAAATCCTTCAATGTTTAAATTGAATGATGAAATGCGATGACAATTTAATTAATGTCAATTAAATCAACCAAGTACATGGTAAAGAGTATAAGGAAGAGAAGTTTCATATGGATCTATTCTTTTAGCTAGATAAAAAGGAACCTTCTTATAATCATCTTTAATCAGCAAAGAGAAACCTTTGTATAATCTTATTTGACGAATGAAGAAGAACCTCAATATTTCTTAGAACACCCAAATATAAGAAAACTAGACTCAATTGATATTTACAGCTTGAAAGACATTTCTTGCTCAGTTTAATGTTGAATGCCTCTCATTCACTTTATAAACAATGAATGAATTCTTGTAATGTTCAAAAAATCTTTTAAATGTCTTAACATTTGCCAAATGTTTTATATGCTTTCACCTCTTAGGAAATATAAGAGGTTCCATTTCACCTAAAGATCCTCGTTATTTGTGCATAGTTTCTAAAATCTCTTGGCCATCAAGACCTTGCATATAGTTTTATTAGAAATGATTCTCAATCCTCTATTTTGTTTACGTAGATAAACCATAGACCATTTAAAGTTAAGGATCTTAGTTTTGTCATTTACTCCAAATCATAAAGGAATCCTTGAGCATCCTATCAATGACTTTCATAATTTTTTAGGTAAAATTATATAAGAGCACTAATATATACAAAGATTGTTTAGAATTGAAATTAGCAATTGCAACCTTCCTCTAAATGTTAATGCTTTATTACACTAATTATTCAGCCTTCTAATTATAAAGCTCAAAAGAGGGGATCAATATGACAATGAAAGCTCCCTTATTGTTTATAAGGACTCATCCCATGAAAGTATCTAGAAGTCATGTATTTGGATTAACACCTACTAAAAGACAAAAGGAGCTTTTATTATAATTAAAATCCAAAACTGAAATGACTTCAAAATATTCCATTGAGTTAATAGGTAGGTTTATAGAAGTTGAGGATGCACCATAT
>JANQAP020000051.1:673808-689664 GCA_026874005.2 Erythroxylum coriaceum
ATGGTATTGGAAAAGGGTGGAGTAGCCTTGAGTATGCTACATGGTTGTATTCACTTTGCTAATAAATAACATTATTGTTCATGTAGTTTCGTACGTCTTTGGTCAATTGTTTCCACTGGAATAGATTATGCACCTTCTTAATCATGGTAGTTACGCTTGAATGACCTCTTTGAAGGTTGTCGTGTGCAAGGGATATGAGTTTCTTCTGGAGTCCCTTATCGCAACCAATGACCATTCTCTTGTTCCATCTTAGTAAGCCATTTTCCCATTAGTAGTTACCAGATTGCACTTTTTGATTCTCCAATTTCCTGATTAGGTCTCAGATGGTGGCATCCCTCCTCCATCCTTCTTTAATCTACTTCATTAAGGTTTTTTGGACTTGTGAAATTGTCATTGATAGCAATTCTTTACTTGAGATCTTGGAAAAAGTATCCGCTATGATATTCTCCTTTCCACTCTTATATTTAAAAATCATATCCTACCCTTCCTTTGGTGTGTGATCGATTATAAAAAATTGTTCACATCGATAGATTTAGCTCCTCATCCCTACCCCATCAAATGTAGGAAAGTCTATTTGGTTAAATCTCGTCGGAATTGTATAGTTCCCATTATCTTCGGAGTTTCATATAACCACTTCAATGTCTTCCTTTCCCATCTTTTTCATTAGTTGTTGAAACATGGATTTGATATTATTGATCTATTTTTCACTTCGCATTTGTGCCTTTAGCAAATTCTTTATTCCTTCTTATAAATGACTTAAATATGCTCCTCTTGTATTTTCTGCCATTATCTACCTTCAAGGGTCATCTGCTCTGATATCAACTGTTAAGATAATTTTTTGGGACATTTGAAAAGATGAAGAGTAATGAACAAACACCAAAAGTGGAAGAGAGAATAGCTAATTTGCTTCATAATTTTCATTACATACTATCGTTGTTACAATGGCTATTAAACAGTACTGAGACCCATATGATGTCAACATGTGTTTCATTCATAGTCAGTTTGTTATAACTTTTACAAATGCGGCACATTTTTTGTCTTATTTACAAACGTTAATTCTTTGACATTGTTTTCTTGCTCTTCTCGTTCTTTTGCTTCATCTTCGACATACTCCTTCTATTACATACTGTGTGTATTATTTATAACACTCTCTCTACTGCCATTGAAACTTGTGGTTAGTTGCTTTTTTTAATTTCCTTGTTTTTATGTTTCCTTGTTTTCTATTTTTATGGATTAATCAGTTCAAAGTTCATTCTTTTTAAAAGATTGATTTTGAGGTTAAAGGTTATTATCTTTTGATTGTGACATAATTGTAGAAATGGTGGATAAAATAGAGTTGCATTATAAATAGTTATGGAAAGAGCTAAAGAAGGTTGGTCCTTTTATAATTATTGACAAGGCCTTGGAGAAGTTTGGTAATGACATTTGTATTACTTTTAGGTACCTATCTTCTTCACCAATCAACATATTAGCTTCTTGAAATCTATTTACTCAAATGTGATGGAGAGGGATCTTTAATATTATTTAATTATGTGAGTTATGGAGTTGAAGTGTCAATATATGCCATTTAATGATTAGTATATTCCTTTGCTGAGTGGTAGGCTAATTTTTTTTGGAAAATGAATAATGTACTTATTATAGATGAAACTATTACAACATTACAATGAGTTCTAGGCTATTAACCTGCATTCATTTTACAATGATAAACAAAATCTAATAAAAAACAGTACATAAGTCTTTTGGTAAGTTACTAAGTTGAACTATAAACTCCATCTACATTTCATATCCATAGAGAGATTTTGCTATGCATTCTTAGCCTAAATGGTGGCTCTAATTCGGTTAACAATTATGTTTACAATCTAGTACTTCTCTTTCTTATCAGTGAATCTTCTTTTATGTCTTTCTTTTCAAATGGTGTAGGCAGTGATAGTGAAGGCTGCTCTGAAGAGAATAGCATTAGTTTTTCTTTGCTTTGAGTTTCGGATGACCCAATTCAGTGCTTGCTACTAATTATACCTACAATTATTATTTGGCAACATATGCAAAATTCTGCTCCAGATTTCTTTGGAGAATCTACATAGAAAGAAAAGGTGATCTCTATCCTCTACTTCTATGTTATAAACTATACATATGTCATCCACAGTATCACGCCATTGAATCATGGTTTTAAGCTTGTTCTTGATTGCAAGCCATATGATAAAGATGGCCTTAGGGCAGAAAGTATTGCTCCATAAGAGATTAAACCAAGGGACTATAATAAAGCTATTTGAAAATAATTGATAACATGAATAGTTAGAGTATTTACCATTCAAATTCAATCTCGAAGTAATAACATCCTCATTCATTATATCATTTAATCGAGGAAAATATTCAACAAGTGATTGGAATCTCCTAAAATTACCTTGCCATTCTCCATTCATAATCAAAGATGATACTTTTAGATTAAGTGGTATTCTATTCCTTAGCTGTTGAAATTTAGATACATGAACAATAGGGCTTATATTAAGCAAATTGTCAAACCAAATCCATGTCTTTTCACCATTACCAATTTTGTGTTTGATACAAGGATAAATGATCTCCCTCAACTTCATCATCTACTTAAGAATCGAAGAGCAATCCTTAGTATAATCAGCCTACCATAATTTGGTATACTTCAAGTAATATTCATGTATCCATTTAATCTATAATGCTTTATGGTTCGTATATAATCTCCATAGCCTCTTACACATTAAAACATTTTGCATTGTTGAAATAGAGATGATCCAAGGCCTTCATGCTTTTTATGGATAGTTACATCACTCCACTTAATTCTTGCGATCTTAGAGTGTTCAATTTTACCTGTCCACAAGAATTCCTTCATTATTCTTTCCATCTTTTTTATGGCTTTCCTAGGCAAAGCAATATGTGCAGTCTAATGAAGATGCAAACTACTAAGAACCAAAATGATGAGAGTTAGTCTAGTAGCATAAGATAGGAATCTGTTTTGCCATGCCATCACTCTGGATTTCATTCTTTCAATTATAGGTAAGTAATAATAGAACTTAGGCTTGGAAGCTGTGATAGGGACTCCCAGATAGCAAAAGGTATTAGAGACAATGTTTAGTCCAGTAATTCTCCTTATTTCATCCAGATTCCTCACATCTACTGAGATATAAAGGCTACTCTTATTAGAGTTATGTTTTAAGCCTGACCACTTTGCAAATAAATCCAAAACATGCATCATTATATTGATAGAATAGGCATCAACTCCATACAAAAGTAGCATATCATCAACAGATATAAGGTGTGTGAGATTGACTTCCCTACATTTGTAATGAAATTTGAAGCCTCCATTTTAAGTATTAGTTTACTTAAAAGCCTTTCATAATAAGAGTGAACAGATATGGAGATAAGGGATCTCATTGCCTAATCCCTTTAGTTATTTTGAAAGGCTTGAAAGGGATACCATTTACTAGCACACTCAATGATTGAGTTTGAATACAATACATTATCCACTGTACAAATTGGTGAGGAAGTTGCAATGCTTCAAGGCATATTAGAATGAATTTCCAGATAATGGTATCAAAAGCTTTGAAGAAATAAATCTTTCTTAAGTAACCATTGATTTTTTTACTAGAATTATAGTCCTTCAACAATTCTTATATCAATATAATATTGTCTCTAATGTTTCTGTCAGGGATAAAGGCATCGTGGGCTATGTTAACAATGTCAGATATTACCATCTTAAGTCTTTCAGCTAGAAGCTTTAAGATCACCTTATAGATAGTATTGTAGTAAGAGATGTGTATGAAATCACTCATTATGCGAGGAATTTTTTTTTTTGGAACCAAACAAATACATGTATGATTGATTTCTTTAAGCAACCTAAACGAGTCAAAAAAATTCTAGAACTAGTTTAGTGAAGAGCTCCCCAGTGATATCTTATGATTGTTGGAAGAACAATGCAGTAAATCCATTTCGTCTAGGGGATTTTGAGGGATGTAAGCTAAAGAGAACTCTTTTGAAATCTTGTTCAATGAAAGGAGAAATCAAAACATCCTTGATTCCTTGTTCAATATTATAGTCAAATAGTCTTAGAACACTAGAACTTGGTATAGAGGATTATTTAATTCCTATAAGTTCCATGAAATAATTTCTAGCTAACTCTAGTAGGCTTTTCTGATTATATGTTCCTACCCTCTGCTATCTTAGAGCATTGAAATCTTACTGACATTCCTTTGAGTAAACAAGGAGGAATGAAAGAATTTTGTATTAGAGTCACCTTCCTTCATCCAGTTTAGCCTAGCTTTCTGCTTTATAATAGAATTATGAATTTCGAGAGCTTCTCGGTATTACTGAAGACATTTAACCTCTATCTGTTTGTATTTATAGTTTTAAGGAGATTCATAGCAAGTTTTTTGTACAAGGATGAGTTTCCTCATTAAGAGTTCGAAGGTTAATACTTCTGCCAAGCATGAATTTTTTAATAACAGCTTTCACCATTCTTAATTTATATATAAGCTGATAGGATTTAAATCCTACAACTTAAAAATTCCAATAGTTGCTAACTACTTCTTGAAAACCTTCCATACTAGTAATAACATTAAAGAATTTGAAAGGGGCTCCCATTGTTTTGAATTCTATAAATCCATGTATCAACATAAATGAGTGATCTGCTACTATATTTTCACAAAAGTGCAAAAAAGAATTTGGAAACTAATTCAACCATATAGAATTCGCAAGTGATCTGTCTAACTTTTTCCTCACAATCAGGCTGCCATGCTGATTATTGATCCAAGTGAGTAATCTTCCAGTGGACTTGAGATTTATCAAATCCACCTTCATTAAAAAGTTGGAAAATTCTTTTGCCAGACCTAGATGACACTTCCTTCCATCTTCAACTTCATTGAGTTTACTGTGTAGTTAAAGTCCCCCACCATAAGGATTCTAAGCTATATATTCTGTAAGTCCAGCCACAGTTTATCTCTTTGAAAACTAAAATTGGAAATATAAACTAGAGTTAAATCAAACACAATACTCATGTTTCTCATTTGACATTAATGATGTAGCAGTTGGTCAGATTTTTTTGTAACTTTTACTCCAATCAGATTAGTATTATAGAAACATATGATTATGCTATTATAGTGTGAGCTATCGTTAGAGAAAAGCTCTCAATCAGTACCTAAAAATCTTGCACCAAAAAGTGTAAGAATATATTTTATTTTAGTTTCAAGAAGACCTATTACAATAAGTTTCTTGTCCTTTACCATCTCTTTCATCATAAACTTTTTAAAAGGGTCATTCAACCCTTTAGTGTTCTAAACTATGATTGATATATGAGGGGGATTCCCCCTTATTTTTATGTTTACCATTCTTCCTAGCAGATCTCCTTCTGAAATTATTGGACTGCATTCTGAATTCTTCAAATTATGAATTATTTTTTACTATAGTAAGGGTATTATTATTTATTGTTTCAAATTTCAGGTCATTTCCTCTATTCCTTTCATTGATGTTGTCATTTATGCATACTATATTTTCCTGCATAGTCATATCTTTGTGTATAGGAGATGCTTATAACCTTATACTCTCTGCTTGAGTATTGCCATTGAGTTGAGTGCTTAGATTAGTATCATTTCAAGCCTTAGTATTTTCAACAACATTTTGAACTATCACATCAGATTCTATCAACCTATGTGAGCTTAGCAAAACATCATTATCAATTGCCTCTACTTGTTTGGCCCCATTGTATGTTACCATATCTTGATTGATGGTAGTATTACCCAATTCAACTTCCATTAATTCTTCTTGCCAACCAGTTTTGAACATTTTGTCAGTGGGACCCATTTTTTGGTGGAGTTACTAGGTTTCCATAGATAGCTAATATATATATCAGTTTTTTCTAGCTTTATAGACTCTCCTAGTCTTAGAACAGATAAACTATCTGGAACTATTTAGTAGTGGAGCATTTTTTTAAAATTTTAATACAAAACTCAGCATAGCCAATCCTCTGCATAGTGGTTGTTTGCGTATCCATACAAATTGGTTTCCCTAGTGAGATAGCTAAAAAACACAACCCCTAAATAGTCCAAAACTCCATCAATAAATTGTGAAAGTTAACCTACATTGGCAACACATCTATCTTACCCCAATCTAACTCCATTCTAGGCTTCCATTGCTGAATAAAAAGGGGATGGTCCCGAATGTGCCAAGGCCTTTGCTCAACTATCTCAGCTAAATTAGTTTCATCTACGGAGTTGAATAAGATGGTGCCATCTTCTCTAAACATCACCTTATCCAGCCCTTTTCTTTACCCCATTTAGCCTTAGCCCATGCATTGACAATAGGGAAAGCAAGTCTTTAGTCTAAAAGAAACCAATCAAGGTTGAGGACCAAGCTTTAGCACCATCTTTCAATAGTTATATAGGAGGGGACACAACACCATCTTTTACCACATTTTGGTCATGTTTAAGAGTACCCTTATTGTATTGAATATGTACATTATTTTTTCAAGCTCTAACAGGATGAGAGTCTTTAGAGTTTATTTCAACAGCCACCTTACTACCTTCCTTTTTATCTCCATTTTTGATAGCGAGAACCTCTCTGGAGAAAGTTAGGAAGTCCTCCTTTGAGAGGGAGGGCTCTCATTTTTCCATAACCACTTGGAAGGCCTAAGGAAGATATCTTCCTTCAAGGTTGAAGCCTCAGTCACCTTTCAACCTAAGGGGAGACTTGTTTCCACAAGTGGAAAGAAATAAGGGCAATTTGGTAATCTAATAAAAGAGAAGGTAGAGAAAAAGTAATAAAGGAAAAGTCGAAAGTGAATTATATATTGGTAGGCTAAGTTGCTTATCTTATTAGTAAATTCTTTAAAAATTTGCCCCTTTAGAATCATTCTAGGGAAAAAAGAACTGACCTGTAAATTTTTTTATAGGTTTTGCTTCAATATTTTTAGTTATTTAATGAGTTCTAGAAGAATTTTTTTGAAAAAAACGAATAGGAATTTTTTACTATAGTTAAAACTATCTCTACATTACATTGAGGTCATGGCATTAGGCCTACAATTATATTTACAATATGACAAAAAATTTACTAAGTATGGTAGTGCATTTGTCTACAAGATAGACAACAAAAAATACAATTATAGACACCACTTCTGCTTCATCTCCACAAAAAGATTGGGTTGAATATTGTGAGCTAAGATGCAAGCTCTAGTTTGATTAACTATGTGATCAACAAGCTGATATTTATCTTATTTATGCCAGTGAATCTTCTTTGATTCTGTTCTCTCCAAATATTGTAAATGGTAATAGTGAAAGTTGCTTTAAATATAGTAGAATTAGTACTACCATGATTGGAGTTCCTAATGATCCAGTTCAGCATTTGCTCCTATTGATATCCACTGTTATTAAAAGGTAGCATATGGAGCAGTCCACTCTATACTAGCTTGGAAAAGCTGTACAGAAAGAAGAGATGCTCACGGTCCTCCATAGCTTGGTTGCATAACAGACAAATAACATCGTCATTGCCATGCCATTGGTTCTTTATCGTAAGTCTATTTGTAATTGAAATCTAAGTAATAAAAATTGCCTTAGGACATATAGTGTTCCTCTATAAGAGATTGAACCAAGGGACTTCCACAGTGTAGTTAGTGCAAAACTTATAACAAGAGCGATTGGAGTAGTACCCATTTGAATTCAAAGTCTAGGTGATGGTATCTTCTCTATGTATTGCATTCAAAGAAGGTGGATGATCAATAATATATTGAAACGCCATTAATGTTCCATGCCAATTTCCTTACATAATTAAAGAAGTAACTTTTTGATGAAGTGGCATCCTATTTCTAAGATGCTGAAATTCATTCGAATGGACTAAAAGATTGATATCTAATCAAATCTATGTCCTCTCACCATTACCAAAACTATGTTTGATACAAGGATAGATAATGTTCTTTAGTTTCATCATTTGCTTAAGTATCCGTGAGCCCTCTCTTGAAAAATTAGCTTGCCATATATTAGTATGCTTTAGATAAATTTCATGTATCCATTTTATCCATAGAGCTTCCTGATCAGTAATTAATCTCCATATCCTTTTACACATTAAGACATTTTATATATTTGAGATGCAAATGATACCTAGGCCTCCAAATTTCTTTGATATAATAAATTCACACCATTTAGGTCTAGCTTTCCTAGAATCATCAAGTTTACCCGACCATAGGAAAGTTTTCATGACTCTGTTCATCTTCTTAATGGCCCTCTTAGGAAGAGCAATATGGGAAGTCTAGTGGAAGTGCATACTTGAGAGAACAAAAATGATAAGGGTGAGCCTGCTAGCGTAAGGTAGGAATCGGTTATGCCATGTTAACACCTTAGATTTCAACCTTTAAATTAGAGGTAAATAATTAGCATACTTTGTCTTGGAGCAAGTGATAGGAATACCCAAGTATTTGAATAGAAAGGTATGCATATTCAATCTAATGCTATCTTGTATCACATTTGGGTTTCTCACATCAACTGAGAGGTAAAGATGACTTTTCGTAAGGTTGAGTTACAACCCTAACCTGACCAGCTAGCAAACAAGTCCAACACTTGCATTAATATGGTTACAGAATGTGGATCAACTCCACACAACAAGATCAGGTCATGAAATTTACAACTTTATATTGAGAATGAAACTTGAAACCACCATTGTAGAGAGGAAGTTTGTTGAAGAGCCTTAAGAATCCTTCCATGGCAAGGGTGAACAGATATATAAATAAAGGATCCCCTTGTCTAATTCCATTAGCTGTTTTAAAAGTCTTTGATGGTACACCATTGGCAAGCATAATGAAAGTGGGAGATTACATAAAAGTAAGTATCCATTTAAGGAATTGAGAAGGCAAGTCTAAAGCCTGAAGTCAAAACTGAATATAGCTCCAGTTGATGGTATCAAAGGCCTTTAAGAAGTCAATTTTGATTAAGCAACTGTTAATCTTTTTACCCGAAGTATAATCCTTCAGTAGCTCTTGAATCAATAGCACATTATCACTAAGGTATCTATTAGAGAGAAAAGCACTTTGAGCAGGATTCACAATTCTAGAAATGACCAATTTGAGTATTTCAGCAAGAATCTTGGAGATCACTTAATAAATTGTATTAGAGTAAGATATAAATCTAAAGTCACTCATTTGGCAAGGTTTTTTTTAATTAAGCATATATATGTGTCATTAATTTCCTAAAGCAGTCTTAAATATCTAAAAAATTAATCAGTTTTTATGTGATATTTTGATAGAGGATTTATGGTGTAAATCCCCATTTTTGAATGGTTGTTTATCGTGGGCTATAGAAATAGAGTGTGACCTATATAATTTTGGGTATTTTTTAGGTGTTTTTTAAGAAAAAATCAATTAATTACATAGCGTGGTGTTTATAAGAATTTTTCGATATGCAGTGGTGTAGAAGATGTTGCACTAATTAAGTATGCAAAGTTGATGTTGGGAAATCAGGACAGGATACGATCCTAACCATAGCGGAATAATTATAAAAATTTTCATGTTTTTTATTTAACAAAAACTAACATCACTTTAATTCTATTAAATGATTAACCATAAATCATAATAAAGCATGAATCTTAATTCGTACCTTATTTCAAAGCTTGATCCTTTTCATGTTGCATCCCTTAAACTCTTTCTGATATTGATCCATCTCAACCACTGTAGTTGCACAAGTGTTTGGCCTTTAATGATATCCATGGAATAGGTTGAGAGAACTTTGAAACTCTTATAAAAAGGGTTAAGTAAGAAGTGCTAGTTCTATTATAGCTTAAGCCTATTTGTAGTAAGTTTTGGACATTTCAGTAATTTAATTAAAATTAAATTCTAGTTTCAATTAATCTTTAATTAGAATTACAAATAATTCTAATTAAATACCAATTATGACCAAATAAGATCTAATATCTTTTATTGACCCTTATTTATTAAATATATCATATTTAATCATAAAATTTTTCAAACTTTACCATCAAGCCCAACTTGATTAAAAATACATCTTTGCTTTTTTCAACATGTTCTTTATGTGTGACCCATTAGGTTCTCAACTATGTTGGCTATGACTATAAATTATAATTCTAATTCATAATTAGAATTAGATAAATTAAAACTCTTTTTAATTTATCTTTAATTCTCCAATTAAACAATTTATAATTATAGCTCAAGATTAACGTCTAGCAACTCATCATGACTGCTCAAATATTTGGAAATATCAATACAATTTTGACTAACATTTCCACGAATAATTTTTCGTATAATACAATCTTTTCATCATATAATGTTCTGTTGAGAGTATGGAATTCATGTCTACTCTTTTTTAGTCCAATCATATTAGTTCTCCGTCAGTAGCTATTGATTTAATTAATTACATTTGTAAACTATTTACAAAGTATCATTCCACCTTGATTAAGGATTTCCCAAATCAATACTAATCGAGAACAACAAAACATTCTTCGCAATTACTTTTGGGTGATGAATCCTATTTTGATTACACAACTATCTCCATATAGTTCATGCTACATCTAATTACTATCGATTTAACGACCCATGATTAAATAGGTCATAAGTGTTACAAAAATATAGCGATCTCTATATAAAAAATAACTTTGGAGACTTCAAGTCAAAGGATCACTTATACAATCATCACAGTGAGAATTCTATATAAATACAAGTAATGTTTCAAATGGAATTTTTATATAGAATCAGTTCAGTGAACTTGTTCTCTAACAAGCACTCACACCTTTATTTAAGTATCTCCGTACTTTAGCTTTTGAGATTGACTACTTTCTCCATAAATAAAAATATAATGTGTGTTAGCCTTCTTATGTTTTATTAATGTCCAATCTTAATAGAACAATGATTAAGAACAATTTAGGGATAATACATAAATGCAATATAAGTCTCATAATTATAATCTCATTATAATTTTATTTGCAATCCATAATTGTCTCATGAACTTTATCAACATTCAAACATGTGCAAGATAAAGAATGTCTTTAAATAATTTTGTAACTGAACTACAACCAATTGATAGCTATGAGGCATCGACCTTTTGGAGACTTCAGCATGGACACTCAGAGTTTAAACCCCAGAAACATATTAGTTCGTTGTATTGGAATTGGTCCATAACTTGGACCTACTCCAATATTAACCTCCAACATCCATTATAACGTTGATAACGTTAATTATGTCCTTGAATTATGCTCCAACATCTCTTGTCCAACGTTTACATTATTTCCCTTATAAAAATCCCTCACTTCTACTCTTACACTAATTCCTACAATTACACTTCTTATTATCTCAAAACAACAAGACACATAATTTTATCTTGTCTATTTTACTTTGTCTGCCTTTATTAATTCTCAGAGACAATTCCTACTCCGCCCTTTGGAGTGCACCGAAGCTGGTAGAGAAGACGTTAACCATGGGGTTGAATCCCATTATCCTGATGCACCGTAGAGGGGGAATTTTTGACTTAGGGCAGTGATTTTTCACGATGCTTTGTTTTCAGATAAGCCTTTCTAATTTAATTATTATTGCTATTTTCGTTAATAATCTAAATCAAAAAATTAATTGTTGCGTTACTATTGCTGTCGAAAATTGTGTTGCTCTACTTGTTACTATTTTTGGGTTTACTACTGGTTGTTGGAAATTTTTGCATTTTGTTTTTTCTATTGTGTATTTAATTTCGGTATAAGTTAGAATTATGTCATCTGCGAATGAGATAAATGTAGGTTCTGCACTTACTATTCCCCACATAGGTTCAGCCCCTATCACCGTAGCCTCAAAAGTTATACCTGATTTAACTAGATTAGAGCCTTTAGATGGGAGAAATTTTAAACGATGGTCTGAGAAAATTCTGTTTTACTTTCAACAATACGAAACAGATTATGTACTGCTTCAAAAGATTCCTAGTGACAATACTGACCCTAAGACTATTAACGATAACCGTACCGTTAGGGGAGTGTTATTAAACCATATGATCAACCCTTTGTTTGATATCTACTGCAAGTATAAAACTGTTAAGAAAATTTGGGATGCTTTAGAAGTGAAATATGGGACAAATGATGCCGGTACTAAGAAATATGCTGTTGCTAAGTGGTTAAAATTTACCGTTGTTGATGATAAGCGTATTATGGACCAACTACATAAGTATGAAAATCTAGTTACTGAAATCCTTGTCGAGGATATGAACCTGTGTGAGTTGTTTCAATCTAATGCCCTTATTGAGAAACTACCTGTGTCATGGAATGAGTAAAAACCAATTGAGACATAAGAAGAAAGACATGAAGCTTTAGGAGTTGATAGGACATATAAAGATTGAGGATGTCAATCATGCACAAGACACAAGATAAGACCAAAATACTCACCCTTGTCCCTACTATTAAGGCTCATATGGTAGAATATAAAAATGTTAATAACTTCAAGAAGAATGGTGGACAAAACAAGTTTTTCAATAACAAGCAGGGTCAGTTTAAGCATAAAAGGAGTGATGGTGACCTTTGGTGGTGCCACAAGCCAGGCTATCCTGCTGCCAATTGAGAGGATGGCCAGGCCATCCTCTAGACTTGGGTATGTGAATGTAAGGTCAATTAAAAGGATGCAAAGCTTAAACTTGTTACCTAACTAAATCACTAATGAAATGAAAAAATGTCAAATTTGTGTTAAGGCTAAATACTCTAAGAAACCTTTTAAATTAGTGACTAAGAGAGAGTCACAATTATTGGACTTAGTTCATACAGACTTGGGTGATTTTAATAATTGTATAAGTAAAGGAGGCATGAGATATTATATTACCTTTGTGGATGATTGTTCTAGATTTACTAAGATTTACTTATTGAAAAACAAAAGTGATGCAGAGGAAATGTTTATAAAATACAAAGCTGAGATTGAGAATCAATTGGAAAGAAAAATTAAGAGATTAAGGTCTGATCGAGGTGGTGAGTATAGTATTGATTTTCTTGCTGATTGTTTGTGAAAAAGTTGGTATTATTTATAACCTTTCAGCCCCTTATACTCCTGAACAAAATAGAATAACAGAGAGAAAAAATTGTACACTCAAGGATATGATGAATGCAATGTTGATTTCCTCAGGATTACTTGATTTTATGTAGGGCAAGCTATTCTTTCAGCTTGTTATGTTCTAAACAGAGTTCCTCATAAGAAACTAGATCAAACCCCGTAAGAAATCTGAAAAAATTATCCACCTAACTTGCGTTTTTTAAAAGTGTGGGAGTGTCTTGCTAAGCTCTACCTAAACATAAAAGGAAGAAAATTGGGCCTACGACCGTTGATTCAATTTTTCTAATAGTGCTGCCTATAGATTTATGGTTCAAGAAGAGAAATCTAACACTTATGGACTAATTATAGAGTCAAGAGATGCGGTGTTCTTTAAGGATATATTCCTATGAAAGTGAGTGTGCAAGTTCCTAGAGAATTTGTCCCTAGTTCTTCTACCAATGATGACATAGAGGAAGAGGAAATTGTTGAATTCAGGAGGAGTAAAAGAGCTAAAGTACCCATTAGTTTTGGTTTTTAATTTATTACTTCCTTTATGGTGACAAAACCTGAGGAGATAGATGACCTTTTTGTGGTGACTTATATTATTGAGGAAGATTTTAAAACTTATGAGGAAGCAATGAGATCTGTAAATGCTACATTTTGGAAGAAAGCCATAGATAGTGAGTCAGGTAAATCATATCTAATAAAACTTGAGTTTTAGTTCATTTATCTCGAGGGTGTCAGCCTTTGGAGTGAGAGTGGATTTTTAAAAAGAAATTGAGATCTAAAGGAACCATTGAGAGGTTCAAGGCAAGACTTATGATTAAAGGTTTTAAACAAAAGGCAGGATTGGACTTTTTTGACACTTACTCTTCTGTTACTAAAATTGCATCTATAAAGATGTTGTTTGTTATTGCCTCAGTATTTAAACTTCATATGCACCAAATGGATGTTAAAATAAATTTCTTGAATAGTGATCTAGATGAGGAAATTTATATAGTTCAACAAGGATTTAGAGTGCCTGGTCAAGAACAAAAGGTGTGTAAGTTGGTTAAGTCTTTGTATGAACTTAAAAAAGCTCCCAAATAGTGGTATGAGAAATTTGAAAATGAGATTTTTAAACATGGTTTCACCTCTTATGATGCTGATTCTTACATTTACGTAAAATCTGATATCAATGACTATGTAATCATAACTCTTTATGTGGATGATATGCTTATTTTTTGTACTATTTTATCTATCATTGATACTACCAAGAGTTTGCTAAAGTCTTCTTTTGATATGAAAGATCTTGGACATGTGGATTTTATTTTAAGAATCAAAGTTGATAGGACTGACTCTGGTTTTATGTTGAATCAAACTCATTATATTGAAAATTTTTTGAAGAAGTTTGGTTACTATGATGTTGATCCAGTCAAGACTCCCTATGACGCAAGTGTTGCTTTAAACAAAAATCTTGGTGACAGTGTAAACCAAGCTGAGTATGCTAAAATTCTTGGTAGTGTGATGTTCTTGATGAACTATTCTCGTCCTAATATTGTATGCAGTGTGAGTAGAATTATTAGGTATACTCATAATCCTAGTCAAGAGCATTGGAATGCATTGATTTGTTTGTTGAGGTATTTGAAAGATACTATGCATTACGAATTATCTTTTGGTGGTCATCCACCTATATTAGAGGGATATTCTGATGCTAACTAGGTTACGGAGAGTGATGATATACACTCTACCAGTGATTATGTTTTTACCTTGGCAGGAGCTGTAGTGTCTTGGAATCATCCAAGCAAACATGTATTGCGAGATCAACAATAGAGGTTGAGTTTATGGCTTTGGAGTTGGCAGGACAGGAAGCTGAGTGGCTAAAGAATCTCTTAACAGAAATCCCACTTTGGGAAAAACCAATTCCTTCTATGTTTCTTCATTGGGACTCACAGGTTGCCATTCATGTTGCCAAGAACAAGGCATATAATAGTAAAAGTAGACATATCAGATTAAGACATAAAATTGTTTGTACGTTTACAAAAGCTTTGAGTAGGAAACTAGTTTCAGAGTATGCTAAAGGGATGGGGTTAAACCCAACTGTGTAGTAACCTCATGATGGATACCTATCTTAGGAAACCAAGGTCAATGGGTCAAACGAGGTCATGTGGTAACTACTTACTTGTACTTTGTTATAATATTAAGATATATTAAGTTGTTGAATTGCATCCCTAGCATGACTTTACTGCGTTTGATGAGGTTGGATTGTATAATCCTTAATGAGTTCTATAGCCCAAGTTTGGGTGGTGTGGGCAGTACATGCTTGATGGACTCACCCACGTAATTGTAGGGGACTAGCCACCCTCCTATGAGAGTATTTGGGCTATCTCTCTAGAGCGATCATGAGACCAGGAAATTTTGAGACTGTTAACATTTTAGTAAGATCTGTCTCCGAATTTTTTAGGACAACAGGTTCAAGATTTAATTCACCTGATTGTTCACCTATTTTTTTCCTAAATTATTACAGTTTGTTTCTCAAATTTTGGACCAAATGGGAGATTGTTGGAGTTGGTCCATAACTTGGACCTACTCCAACATCAACCTCCAACATCCACTATAACGTTGATAACGTTAATTATGTCATTTAATTATCCTAAAAACCCTTCACTTCTACTCTTACACTAATTCCCACAATTACACTTCTTCTTCTTTCAAAACAATAAGACACGTAATTTTATCTTGCATATTTTACTTTGTTTGCTTTTATTAATCCTCAGGGGCAATTCTTACTCCGCTCTTTGGAGTGCACCAAAGTTGGTAGAGAAGACATTAATCTTAGAGTCGGATCCCGTTATCTTGTTGTACAGTAAA
>JANQAP020000051.1:703768-715662 GCA_026874005.2 Erythroxylum coriaceum
TCAGCAATCCGAAAATGTTGATGAGGCTGACACTTACTTGGAAGCAGTTGGTGGTAGGGATCGTCATGGGAGGATATTCAGACTCAGATCATTTGCGAATACTTGTTATTCACAATCCTCCACGTCTAGTACAGCAGCATCTACTAGGCAGTCCAACAACAATAAAGTGGAGGCGCTTGAGATCACAATGTAGACATTGTTGGAACAGATGCAGCAGATGCAACAAACGATAGCAGCGTAACAACAGTCGTTGGACCTGTACGCTCAGCTCCGCCGGGAGATGGATGATTTGAAGGGTAAGGGTAGCAGGTCACTGTACCAACCAGACGATCCACCAACTCCATATCAGTAATGTAGTATTAGTCATTTAGTTTGTATTACAAATATTATTATTTACAATGTAACGTTTTTATTATCAATTAAGATATTTTAATTTTTAATCATTAATCAAATTTTCTATTTAATTATTTCTATCAAATTAAATATATATTACAAATATTTAATTATTAAAATTTTCCGATGGTTATAATTTAAATATAATGAAAATATATATTTAAAAAAAATTAAATCAAATAATTTACCGATAGAAAAATCCATAATTTCCGTCGGTAAGGGCCAATAAAACACCGACGGAAACCACTATACCGTCGGTAACGTTACTGACAAAATTAAAACATTTCGATGCTAAATTTACATACGATTTAGAAACTCAGCGTCGGTAAATTTAGCGTTGGAAAATTATAGCCCGTCGATAACTTACGGACGGAAAAAGTGTGACGGTCGACAACTTTTTCGTTGAAATTACCAACGGTAATTTCGTTCCGTCGATAAACTTACCGACGGAACATTTCTTTACCGTCGGTAAGGTTAGCTACAGTAGGATCTATGACGTTTCTGTCTGTCGGTAAATTCTGTCGGTAATGTTTAATACTGACGAAATATTTGTCTTTTCCGTCGGTATTTTCGGTCGCTAACTCACTATTTTCTTGTAGTGCGTGAAATGAGTGAACCATCTTATTCAGTATTTTTTGATGTGATTTGTTTGTAAAATAAATGGTGTATTGTCATTGTGATTGTTATGAGTGAGCACATCAATGATAGTTTGCTTACTAAGTTCGCAAAACTCCTTAAAATTGCAACGTTGACTTTCTGGTACAAGAGAGGAGACCTAGCTATTAAGGCACTTTAGAAGAAGTCTAGTATTGCGTTTTTGGACTCAAGAAATGGCTCAAAGGTCATTCAGCTAAGACTATAGAGTTTAGATCGAATGTTTCTGTTTAGTTTCTCATTCCTAGTAGAATATTTTGTAAAAGAGCAATATGCTCTTAGATAATGGTGATACTGTATATATGAATTTTAAAGTGTAATGGTAAAGTGTAACCATGTCTTACAAATGGAAAGAGGAATTGACATTTGAGTATTCGTATTCTTTATATGATGCCATATTAAGTGTATGCGACTGCTCTAACATGCCGCTTCCATTGAAAATGTGCTTGAATATCCTCGGGATGTATGGGCACGTGTTTGGTGTAAGTGGAGTTTTACATGAAAGAACACTTTCAGCAAAGAATAATTGAATTTGGTATTAAATATTTCAAAGGGCTCAAACTCTTACCAAAGAAAAGTGACATTCATCTATCACAACAAACTAATGTCCTTTTAATCAAAACCAAGTTAATCAGTCTAAGCATGCAAGTATACTTATTCACTGATATTATGCATTTCTACTCTTGTTCGAGTTTATTTTATGATCACACATCTTTAAGTATTAAATAGGAAAACAAACACACAACATATAAATAAAAATAATATTTTTTTTAACTACTACTCCCCTCCCACTTAAATTTCACGTTGTCCCCAATGTGATAAGAAAATAAAAGAGGGATCTAAGATGCAAAACAAACATTAAAACTAAAAGAAATTAAACCAACAAGCAATAAAAAGAAAAATGATAGGAATACGATAAGAAGGTGGGGGTGGTGGCTGTGTTGATGCGGTGTGGAGCGTGGCATACTACGTCAAGGAGTGGAGAACAATTGCAAGGAGAGAGACTGAAAATTAAGTCTGCATACATAAAGCAAATAAACTAAGTTGAGATTCACTAAAAAAGAACAACAAACAAATAAATGAAAAAAAAATAGAAATTGTATGGGTTGCCTTCCATTCAACACTTTTTTAATGTCTTGTAGCTGGATGCCTCAATAGTCATGCTTAAGGTGGATCACTCAAAGTGAGTGATTCCACTGTCTTCTTCTCTTCATTAGAATCTATCTTTAAGAATTTGTCAAACTCTCCCTCAGTTGCATTGTCTAGCAATTAGCAATACCCATCAATCTCTTTAACTAAATTCAATTCCCTTTCTTCTTCCTATAAGGCAAAATCGAAATCTGCATTATTAATTTGATTAATAAGATTCTTCATAAACAGTAGAGTAGAAATAGGTTTAACATCAAAGATTGAAAATTCTACTGTTTCTCCTAGAATAGTCATGGTCAGTTTTCCATTCATCACATCAATCAAGGTATTGGTAGTGGCCATAAAAGGCCTCCCTAGGAGTTTGGTGTGCCCTTTTTCTTACTTTTTTACTTCCCTCATGTCTAAGACAACAAAGTCTATGAAGACAATCAATCCTCCTACCTTTACTAACACATCTTCTATTATTCCTTTTAGATAACGGATTGATCTATCAACTAATTGCAACCACATGTCTATAGGTCTCAACTATCCTAGATCCAATTTCATATAAATAAAGTAAGGCATAAGGTTTATGCTTGCTCCAAGGTCAAGCATACCCTTAACCTCTTCACCATTACCCATTGATAGTCTCACAATAAAACTCCTTGGATCTTTCAAGTTGGGGGCTAATTGCTACTGAAGAACCACACTTGCCACTTCTGAAACTATCACCTTCTCATTTAGTTTAAACTTTCATTTTCTTGGTGCTTAGTTCCTTGAAGAACTTCACAAAAACTGGAATGTTCTTGATCACATCCAAAAGTGGCAGATTAATATTAACCTTAGAAAAAGTGTTATATAAATAAGAAAACTGCTCATCTTGTTTTGAATCCTTAAGGTGGCTTGGATATGGAATTGGTGGTCTATAAGGATCAGTCTCCTTATGCAGTCTTGGTCCTTTATTGCGTTTGGTTGCATGTCCAAGTTTTTCACCTTTATAAACGTAACTTGAAGAGTTGTGCCTATTGCTTACCTCATGCTGCTTATCTTTTTCCTTAACGAGGCTCTCGTCCTCTTGATTACTTGTATAAGATAGATTAGAAGGAATCTCAACATGATTATCAATCACCTTACCACTTCTTAGAATAGTAACTGCTTGGGCTTGTTTGGGTTGACTGGGTAACCTTCCCTTTTGATTATTTTGCATTTGAGTAGTAAGTTGCCCTATTTGAGTCTCAATCCTCTTTACAGATTCTAAGGAGTCAAATCTTGTTTTTTTTTCTTGATTCTGAGTGGTTACTTAAATAAATGCATTCAGAATTTCCTCCAAAAAAAACTTTTTTGTAGGTTTTGATTTGAGGATTGGCCTTGGAATTGATTTTTCCTTTGAAAATTCTGATATTATAGTTAAGGATGCACTAGTGGATTATTGGTCTTCCATGAAAATTAGGGTGGTTTCTCCAACTAGGGTTGTAAGTGTTCGAATATGGATCATTTTGCACCCTTGGTTAAAAACTATTAAGTGAGTTCACTTATTTTTCCTCACCTGTAAAATATTCAAAAGAATACGAACAAACATTAGCTCCATGACCATAAGTTCCATATATACCACATACTTCTTGATTTGGAAAATTTTGGGGTAGTCTCATGGTTAGCATTTTCACATGCTTTGTTAACTCAACCAATTACATTGCCATTTCTTAGTTCGAGTTCACTTCTTGAACTCCTGCACTTCTCTCCCTCATATTCTTTTTTTAAGAATTGACCCCAACATTTCAAAGATTTCATATGTCTCTTTGAATGTCTTCTCTCCCACAACTCCTCCTATTGCATTGTCCACTGTGTACTGACACTATTGTGTTAATCCATCATAAAAGAATTGGTTCTCCACGTAAAGTGGAAAATGATGGTGTGGACACTATATTAGCAAGAGTTTGAAGCATTCCCACACCTCATGGAATGGCTCTCCCTCCATCTATGTAACACACCACTCTTGTAGGGCATATGCTCAAAAGTGTTGACGATTATTCGAGAACATACTCTACAAGTATGGCACATGAGGACTGTCAAATCAATTCATTGTAAATTTTTCATGCATCAAACACATTTTTAACAGCCAGTAATCATTTTCGGTCCATTTCATTTGTCAAACATGTTCAGTCATGAATATCATTACATTTTATAATTCAAATATACATTGTACAATAGTTGCGAAAATACAATTCAAATACACAAATCACTGAAGACATGTGCAGAGGCAAACTGATCCCGACCACTAACTCCTCCCCGATTGTAATGGCTATACTCCAATTAGTCTAACTGGATATCCTTTGAACTTGAAAGACAACATTACAATTTTGATGAGTTTTGCAAACTTAATGAGTGAACCATCATCGATGTGCTTACTCATATCAAACACAGAATAATCACAATTCACATTCAATTCATAAATAAATCATATCACATATTGAACATCATTTAACATTTCATTATATTTCAACAACTACCATTTTTTACACTATTTCACATTTCTATTTCAAGACAGTCCACATAATTCATTTCAATCAATCATATAACACATATCAAATTGTATATGCAATTGCTTATGAGACTTCACTTTCATTGTTAATTGTTGTACCAAGTGCCTTTTTAATTGTCTCGTATCCGTTATGGATACTGGGCTTATTTTACTGGTGAGCCTGTGGCTCTTTACACGCATTTTATGAGCTTTAAGCTCTTTCTCACTGGCCACTCCGATCATAACTTCCTTTATCTGATCATGCATTTCAATGTAATGAGATGCATCATATCACATATTTCACTTTCAACATCTTTCATTTATTTCAACCATAGTCATTTTCATATTCATCGGACATAAGTCCGACATTCAACATTTCTGTTGAGAACATATATTTCTTTCAAATTCACATACAATCAGAAACATTTCCAATGCATTCTCAATTATCAAACTCCTCGGACTATTTTTTTGGAATTATCAATCGTAATAATAGCATTTCAATATCTAAAATTTAAACAGACATAAATTCATAACAATAGCATTTCAATATATAAAATTTAAATAGACATAAATCAATCCTAGTGAAACCATCTAGGATGACTCACAATACGCTCCAAATTAGCCATTGCCTTCATAATCTGGAAATGTTTGGGCAGTGATGTTCATTCTTATATATCTGTCTTCAAGCAATGCATACGTATTTCACACATTACTAATTTGATCAATCACATAAGTATCAATCATACACATATGTATATGTGTTATGTACAATGCATGCTCAAATGACTATCACAAGTCTTGATCATTCTATCATTGTCACTTGGATATAACTAGTTTACACTTAGGCTAATACCTCAAGTGTACTTGATTACTCTAATTTCATATACATAATTCATACATTCATCAATCATATAGTCTCCAATCCTTTTTCTAGCAATATATGATCACACAATATCGAAATTCTCATTCAATATTACTTAATACACCTTTCTTTCTTTGGATTTCATTTACTTTCCTAAGAACACCTTCATTCACATAATACTTATAAATTTCCAGATTTGGATACATGATATCATCAATTCATTCTTATGTTATTACATCAATTATCAACCTAAACATATCAAGCATCAAACTAGTTCATTTCGAACCTCATTCTAACCTAAATGCATCATAGGAAAGTATCTTATCGTTAGTTAGTTCAACAATTGCATAAAACTGAAATTACCATATCAAAACCTTGCCCACGATCGTGGGGTACCTTCCCATGATCTTGACAGAAGCTAATGCATCTGTCCACAGTCATGGGATGAGTGCCATGATCGTGGACAACCCTTTTTCCTTCACTTTTCCAAATTTTTCAACCTTTACTTACTATATCCAAGTCATCTTATGTATAGTCTATCATTTCTACTTCATTTCCTCTTCAAAATTGCTTCAATTCCATCTCAAAAACATCTATAAAACAATTTATAAACTAATATTAATCATTAATACAAAAACAGAACATGAACACATTCATTTCTTCATCCATATGACAACACTCTTCAACCACCATTATCATGATCAATCCATCTCTAACTATCATCATAAATGTTTCTATTTAAAACAAACCATGAAGAACCATATCTTTCTTACTTGTTTAACTCCAAGCCTCTTCAAAACGTGAGTTACCCTAGCTCTCCCATACCATATGATTATCATCTTTCAAGGAGGAAGAGGTTAAGTCTTTTAGTAACAAAATGATAAAGACAACATGGGTCTTGGAGTGGTAAAGTGGAGGATGATAGCAAGGTTCAACATTGAGAGGGTAAGAGTGAGTGGGATAAATGGAGAAAAGCAAATGAAGAAGATGAGAGCATTTAACCAAATGAAAGACAATGTAGATGGCCTTTCAATTTAATATGTCGTAGGTTAATGTTTGGTAAGTGTCATGACACTTACCACATAAATAACCAAGTAAAGTCTTCTAATTATTGTACCCAAAGTCCTTTAATAACTAGATCATTTGTCTCCTAATTTCTAAACCAATTGTCACCCAATTTTCTATGCCACTTGTCAATAAATCCAAATGCCATTTGTCACTTATTTCTATTACTATATATCAATTATTTCTACTGTCATTTGTTAATTGTTTTGCCACTTGGTATTTTTCTTAGTCCAAAAATACACATTAATTCATAATTCTCTCAATCGTAACAATTAATTCCAGTTCACTAATTATAATCCATAAATTCTTGTCATTGGTAAATCGAAGTATAAGACATTGGAAATACAATATCCCATTCATTATGCTCAGTCATTTATCACATTTATCTTAGTTTCATACCCCGAAATATGTCAATTGAGTGCAATATATCTAATTCACAATTTATATGTGTATGCTAATATTATGCATTTAAATACAATTATAAAATTACGTAATAATTGTACCAATTGCGTTCTATATGATACCACCCATGTGACTCATTAGTCTAACATTTCAAATTTCGCAACAATTTGAGAAATGGGATGCTACAATTCTCCTCCTCTTTAAAACATTTAGTCCTCAAAATTCTTAACTAACTGATTACACAGATGGGGTGATATCGTCTCATATTTTTCTCAATCTCCTAATTGACTTCTTTTCTCGAATGATTTTCTCCAATCATTTGATTTCCTCAGGTTCCTTAATGGTTTATCCTGATGTCTGTCCATTTTTACTAATTTGTCCACATATTTTACTTCATTTGCAAATATTAATTTTTCTGAATTGATAACACAAACATCAAATCTAACTTGTACCTTCTGAATATACTAATATAGAATATAGTGTGGATCTAAGTTCTTCTCGTAATAGCAATAATGTTATCTCAAATTCAAGAATCCAATAACGTAGTTGGATACTTTACAACAAACAAAACACATGCACTCTCTATAGTATGTTCAATTTCTCATGCCTGAGTCTCATTCTATCTGACTCTAATATTCATTTCTGATTGTTTCAATATTCATTCATTCCTAGAAGTGAAACATTTGGTCTACTTGATACAATTTTGATGAAAATATCTATCAAAAGAAGATTTCTTTCCTCAATCATATGTACTATTCACATAATCCTTATCAATCAACTATATTCATCATTGCTTTTCAGCCATATTACCTCAATAAGATCAACTATTATTATATCTCACATGATCAGAATGTTCTATATATTAAAGCTCAATGAAGTAATAGGCATGTTCATTTACTCTTATGCTTAGTTATGTATCATCAAAATCATCACATCTTATCCAGATATTTATTTTCGAAAAGTCACTAATTAATATCTTAAGCTAATGATATCTTGATCTCAATTTATTGTAGAAGACATTAAGATATACAAAAGTTACTTCTCTTTAGTAGTTATCATTTCAATAAATCCACCTAAACCCATGCTTCCACTGTGCTACTCTGAGTGATCTCACAATTTTAACTATGGGAGCTATGACTTAAGAGCATTCAGTATGTCATAGATCACTTCCTATACCATCTCCAAGCATATAATACATATGTACTTAGTAACATCATTTGTTAAGGTAATCATATTATCGGATGTGCACACACAATAACTGATCAACTTAACCTTGAGGACTTCTACATATCTTGTTATCATTTATTTCATCTTCCAATTATCATTTATTTTATCTTACATACGTATGTTCTTAATCAATTCAGAATTATAGATATGCAACCATCATGAAATTCTAATCTCAAATCCACTGACATAAACTTATACTCAATCATAAACTCTTATCACAATAATTATACAACTATTCCATTTCTAAGTTTAACCTCTCAAGATCATAGTAAATTTTGTTTTCTTTCAACTTTGCCTGTACACTTTAAATCTTATCATTTCTATCTATATCTCTGTTTTTCTCAGTCAATCCATGAAAATGTTTTCACATTCATATAAATTCAAGGATATACAACCATAGTACAATATTGATATCATATTCGATGATACAACCACAATTACAAATGCATTAAGTATTTGTCTAACATATCGAACCATGTAGTCTTTCTTATTTCTAGATATCAACAAACTTTCATTTTCTTACACTCTGACAGATCATCATTCTTCTCATTATTTCTAATAGCTCAGACTCTTGATGAATGTTCATGCTTGTAACTTATGTAAATGTGACACAGACTGGGGATCAGTTGCCACTGCATACTATGACATGTTTAAGATGCATGTAACTTAAAAAATATGCCCATGTAAGATGCCAAGCCTGGGCTCTGATACCAAATTCTAACACACCACTCTAATAGAGCATATGCCTAAAAGTATTGACGATTATTCGAGAACATACTCTATAAGGATGACACGTTAAGACAGACAAATCAATTCATTCTAAATTTTTCAGGCATCAAACACTTTTTTAGCAGCCAATAATCATTTTCAGTCCATCTCATTTGTAAAACATATTCAGTCATTAATATCATTACATTTCATAATTCACATATACATTGTACAATAGTTGCGAAAATACAATTCAAATACAAAAATCACTGAAGACATGTGCAGATACAAACTGATCCCGACCACTAACTCCTCTCTGATTGCAGTGGCTATACTCTAATTAGTCTAACTAGATATCCCCTGAACCTGAAAGACAACATTGCAGTTTTGAAGAGTTTTGCAAACTCAGTGAGTGAACCATCATTGATGTGCTCACTTATATCAAACACAGAATAATTCACAATTCACATTCAATTCATAGATAAATCATATCACATATTGAACATCACTTCACATTTCATCATATTTCAACAACTACCATTTTGTACACTATTTCACATTTCTATTTCAAGACAACCCACACAATTCATTTCAATTAATCATATAACACATCAAATTGTATATGCAATTACTCATGAGACTCCACTTTCATTGTTAATTATTGTGATCGAGCGCCTTTTTAACTGTCATGTATCTATTGTAGATACCGAACTCATTAATAAATGTCCCGTATCTGTTGTGGATACCAGACTCATTTTACCAGTGAGCGTGTGGCTCTTTATATACATTTTCTGAGCTTTAAGCTCTTTTTCACTGGCCACTCCAATCACAACTTCCTTTATCTGATCATGCATTTTAATGTAATGAGATGCATCATATCACATATTTCACTTTCAACATTTTTCATTTATTTTAGTTATAGTCATTTTCATATTCATCAAACATAAGTCCATCATTCAATATTTCTGTTGAGAACATATATTTCTTTCAAATTCACATACAATCAGAAACACTTCCAATGCATTCTCAATTATCAAACTCCTCGAACTTTTTTTTCAAAATTATCAATCATAATAATAGCATTTCAATATCTAAATTTAAACAGACATAAATCAGTCCTAGTAAGACCATCTAGGTTGACTCATAGTACGCTCTAGATTAGCCATTGCCTTTATGATTCAAAAACATTTGGATGGTGATTTTCATTCTTGTGTATCTATCTTGAAGCAATACATGCATATTTCACACATTACTAATTTGATCAATCACATAAGTATCAATCATACACATATGTATGTGTTATGTATAATGTATGCTTAAATGAATATTTCCGAGTATGTATCCTTAATTCACAAGTCATGATCATTCTATCATTGTCACTTAGATATAACTAGTTTACACTTAGGCTTATACCTCAAGTGTACTTGATTAGTCTAATTTCATAATTCATACATTCATCAATCACATAGTCTCCAATCCTTTTTCTAGCAATATATGATCACACAATATCGAAATTCTCATTCAATATTACTTAATACACCTTACTCTCTTTCTTTGGATTTCATTTACTTTCCTAAGAACACCTTCATTCATATAATACTTATAAATTTCCAGATTTGGGTACATGACATCAACAATTCATTCTCATGTTATTACATCAATTATCAACCTAAATATATCAAGCTTTTTATCAACTAATCAAGCATGAAACTTCATTTCAAGCCTCATTCTAACCTAAATGCACCATAGGAAAGTTCTTTATCATTAGTTGGTTCAACAATTGCACAAAACTGAAATTACCATGTCAAAACCTAGCCTATGTTCGTGGGGTACCTTCCCACTATTGTGACAGAATCTAATGCATATGTCCACAGTCATAGGATGAGTGTCATGATCATAGACAACCTTTTTTCCTTCACTTTTCCAGATTTTTCAACCTTTACTTACTATATCCAAGACATCTTATGTATAGTCTATCATTTCTACTTCATTTCCTCTTCAAAATCACTTCAATTCCATCTAAAAAACATCCATAAAACAACTCATAAACTAATATTGTAACATCCCGTTTCCATAGAACGGGTCGGACCAGAGAAACGGGTCCAAGTGTGGTAAATCAGAGAAATTAGGAAAACACATCTCATGCTCATGCATTTGTGAACAGCGATATGTGCACATAAAAATTTATTGTACATGCATTCATGACAATTTTCCCGGTATAAGTGTGAATAAATGGGAAATTTGCAAATATGTTTTGTGAGTGAAAAATTGGAATTTGGAGAGGATCATTAGGGTTTTGTGATTTTTAGAGAATTATAGAAATTTTCTGGGAATTTTTCGGAACTGTTTCCGGACCCGGAAAATTCTCAAGTGACAGATTAGGGGTCATCCAGTAGCGAAATTGTTGTCCAATGGCACTGGAAACTTAGATATATGAAATTAAGAATTTTTGGAAGTTAGCCATTGGAAATTGGAGAGAAATTGAAATGAATTGGGAAGAAAATGAAGTAGCCAATGAGGGTGTGACAAGTGTCACAACCCTAGCTTTTTTTTCATTAATAAATCACTTTCTTTTAATGAGTCATGCACGACTCTTTTAGCCAACCTTCTTGTGTCTTCTTCTTTGTTTCTTCATTTGAAGTGTTTAAAAAGTGAAAATTTTCAAGTCTTTTACCCTCCCATCCGAAGATGACTTCTTCTTGGTTTCTTCATGAATTTTTCTCATTTCTTCTTCTCTCTTCCACTCTCCAACACCATACCTACCCTTCTTTGATTCACTAAACACCAAAACTTCCACCCCTTCATTAAGTTGAAGATGAAGCCGTGAGTGTGAGGGAGCAAAGTTAGAAAAAATTGTGAAGATTTCAAGAATTGGAGATATTAAAGTGTAATTGGTAAGTTTGTGTTCTTCTATGTTCTTGAATAAGAATTCCATGC
>JANQAP020000051.1:741758-755363 GCA_026874005.2 Erythroxylum coriaceum
TCTTCTTCTTCTTCTTCTTCTTCTTCTTCTTCTTCTTCTTCTTCTTCTTCTTCTTCTTCTTCTTGTTATTATTATTAAAAAGAAGAAGAAAATTAATAATAATAAGGAATTTAATAATAAAAATAAATATAATTGATAAAATTAATAAAATTAATAATAATAAGAATAATAATAAGTAGAATAATAATAATAATAATAATAATAATATTTTGGTCTTTTTGTTTGCTATTCTTTTGTCATTCCAAGTTTATATTTTCAAATCAAACATTGGCATAGAAATTCTTTAAGAGTAAACCAAACAAAGTAATACCTATTCCATTCTATTCCTCATCTTTTCTATTCTTATGAATAACTATTCCATTCCTTATCTATTCCATTTCTTGAACCAACCAGGCTATTAGCGATTAATGATTTGGAATGCTTAAGACATTCATTTTAGTTCATACTAGGTTTTAGGAACAATTTAGAAGCTTAAAAGCTAAAGTGAGTTAAAAGCACATTCTTTAAGTCATCCTCTTGATGTTCAAATTCAATTGTCATTGTGGAACAAGAAGGAGGAGTAGAGTGAAGATGGGATAAGAAAATGCCATTAAAAGAAGAAAATTTCATGATGTGCACCCAAACGTGTATATGCTCAGAAACCTAGTTTTTACTATAAATCAACATTTTGGACGGCTAATGGGAGGGGAATCAATTGGGGACTTCGTGAAGGGAAAAAAACTTACTCTTTCAAGACCCATAGAGTGCTAAGCTTCTCTATTATGGTTCGGAGGTGAAATCGATGCCTAGGATCACGGTTAAGTTTATCTTTTCATTGTTTTTGAATCCCTCTCTTTATGGATTGTTATTATTGTTCTATGTTTGTTGATTCGAGTATTGTAAAGATGATCTGAATGTGTTCATTGGATTGTTTTTATGAAAACTCATTGCTAGAATCTTCAATACAATATGTAATCGTTGTGTTTTAGATTCATTTGTAGCTACTAATTATGGTGCATCATTCAGAACAATGTAACATAAGTTGAATAACTAGAACTCATGTGGTTACTTCCTATATTGGTTTGTTTTTTACATTTTTCATGCGGCTGTTCAATTAAATCTAGAGAGCTTGTTCTAAGTTATTCGATAATTAGGTTTAATTAAAGAGCTATTTTTAATTAAACACGACCTAAGAAAAAATTGGGATTAACAGAATTTATTATTAATATACGACCAATAGTTTAAGAAAGGTGTGGAAACATTAGAATAACGAAATATGTTTAATTGTGTGTAGGCTGAGATTGACCAGAGAACTGGATTCTAACACATTCATCACTTTTGACTATTTTCTATATTTTTTTTTTGTTAGTTTAATTTTACTTTGTTTTTTTAATTACATTCAACCCCCCCCCTAAAACATAAATTATTTTCATGGAAAAAATTACACGTACATTCCCTGTGGATATATACCTGCTAACCACTACTACAAATTTTTAGTATGCAGAGTTATGTTTATTTTATGGTGCACTCGACATGCATTATCAATTTTGATGATGTTTTCAAAGAGTGTGGTGTTTTAATTTTTGTTATTGCTTTTATTTGGTGTTTTGTATATACTTGTTTCTAATTAGTTTTTACATTTATTTCTTTATCTTTTCATGTTTGTTTGTGTTTGTATATAAAAAGGATACAATGAAGGGAGTATGTCTGTTGGATATTATCAATGTTATTGGTGGAAATTTTTCCCATAACCTATATTCCCAATCCTATAACCAAGTTTAGAGTGATCCTACAAACTTTAGTTATGGAGGGGATAGCTAGCAAGACTATTTCCTAGATGAGCTGCAAGATACACATCAATTCCCATATAGATCACAAGCTTCTTATTACAACTCAGGTATATCTCTAGAGGATTTAATTAATGTTATTGCTGCTAGTACTCTACATTTTCACAAGGATGTAAGGTAATTTTAGCAAGATACGAGATTTAGTGTCCAAAATTTGGAGAGCCAACAAAACTCAGGTACATCTCTGGAAGACTTAGTTAATGTTATTGTTGGAATTTTATGACATAGAGTATCTCCAAATTCCATTACCCACACCATCGATGCCTAAACACCATAAGTATTCTTGCTCTAGCTTTTTCTTTGTTGCTATTTACTGTTATTTGTATTGTTTTGTTTTCCACATTGAGGACAATGTGGCATTCAAGTGTAGGGATGTATATGCATTTGCACATCATGTATGTGTGAATTTTGCATTTGTTATTTTTTTCATTAGTTTGGCATTATGATATGTGCATTATATCAATGTGTTGATGATAAAAATTGAACAAAATTAGTTTAGCTTTGTACATGATCGTTTAATTTGTAAATGCATAGTAACTTATGAATTATGTGTTTTAATAGTCTTTAGGATGAATATGTATGTTAATTAAGATATGGCACTTACACTTTCTCTTTATGACACATGTTTGGAAACATTTATAATTACACTCATTAAATTGGTTAGCATCACTAGTAACCTTTCATAAGGATGATTGACTAAAAAGAAATGAGGTAGGCTAAGAAATTAAAAAAAGAAAATGAATATTAAATGAAATAACTATTTGCTAACTCTTTTCAAGAAAATTTGGTTAAGACTAAAGTTGGTAGCTAGTTGAGAGTTATGATATAGCTGAGTAGTTGGGGGTATTCACGACAAAAGGTTTGTCTTCGCATCAAAAGGCTAAAATGACACTCTAACTAAGCTAAACTAAAAATGTGATCTAGTTGAGTAACCGGGGGACGTTCATGACAAAATGTTTTCTTCTCGTCAAAAGATTAGGTTATCATTAAAAAAATATTGTTACAATAAATAAACATACTAATCTTTTAAAAAAAAGTAAGAATTCTTAAGAAAGGTTACTTAGTGATCGTTAACCTCTTTAATTGGTCAATAATAATAAATGCATGCTTACTAGTGCCATAGGTGTATGAATAGGATGTTAATGTTTTGATTGATTATTATATTTAATTCAAAGTACGTAAACACGAAAGGAATAAGTTAATGTGTTGGTACATTTTAAGTGATTCGTGTTTGAGGTTAAGTTAATTCCCTAAGTTTGATGTCATTGTACCATTATTGTGTTGTTGCATAATTGTGTGATTATGTATTTTTTTATTTTATTTGTTTGTAGTTTTTTGTTTTGCTTGAGAACAAACAAAGGTTTAAGTTTGAGGATGTTGATAAGTGTAGATTATATTATGTTTTGCTAGATGTGTATGTGTGTTTTTAAGTGTTTCTTAGATGATTATCATGTGTATAGACTTAGAATTATGTTATTGTTAATTTTTTTATGTATTCTAAGAGTTTGTTTAGTTTAGAGCAAGATCTGGGTCTTAATTGTATGTTTCATGAGGTGTTTAATGTGTTTGTGAGTGCTGAAAATTAGAAAATTAAAGAACAAAAAAGATGGAGGAAGCAAGGCATGATAGTGCCACATTGGAGCACGATCATGAACAGGCGTGCATAGATTGTATTACCTCTATTAGGATCATGCATTAAGGAGCACGATCATGACAGAGAGAAAAATCATGGAGCACGGTCGTGACTCAAAGAACACAATCATGACAGCGAGTTTCCAAGTGTGACTTTTTTCGTATCTTTTAGGGTTCATGGCTATTTTTGGAACCAAACAAAGTGTGAAAACCCTAGAAAGAATCGTAGAAGCCTTAAGCACTATATAAGAACAAGAAAAACACATAAAAAATGTAGGAGCCATTGCATTAAAGTGAATCAAAAATGGGAGATTAAAAAGAACATCAGAAAATTCCAACATTCCAAATCAAGGTATTAAACAGTTTTTTCTCTTTTCCTTTTAGTTTCTTTCACTATCCTTGATATGTAATTTGATTTCATTGATGTTAAACATGTCTATGAATTTCTTAACTCAGTTTAGGAATTATTTTGGTTTTATTTTGTGACTTTATTCATTGTTGATTTCAATATATTTCTAAATGTATGTGATAATTGTTCATGCATAATCTTGACAACAATCGAGAGAGTGATTCAAAGTAATCAGTATAGAGAGTTGGCAATTTACACAATTATCAAATTAACGATCAATTAAAGAGAGACCTTAGTTGTTAAATTAATTATCTATTAGATAGTATCAGATCTAATTGAAGACATTAAATATAGTGTTATGAATCGAGAGATTACAAATTTGGAAATTTCGAATTCAATTAGGATTAATTGATTAGATCTGAAGAAAGAGTAATCAATACCTTCAACAATCTACAATCAAACGCATAAATTGATTTAACAAGACTAAGGGAATGAAATTTAGAAAGAATAGTTCTTAAATATTTAATCTTGATCAATCTCAATTTTTCTTCGTAGCTCACTTATTGATTGTTGATTGTTTCATTTTATTATTTGTTTTGAATGCTATTATTTAATTTTATTCAAATTAATTTCATATTACCTTAGACAAGGTTAGGTTCAAATGTTTAGCTATTGCATAATCCTCATAGGAATGATAACCTCTTATACTACAAGATTCAATCTGTATGCTTGCAAGTATTAATAGTTTTATTATTATATATCAAACTTGTTCAGCAATAATCCTACTCTAGAATTAGTGACCTGGAGTTAACATTAAGGAAATTATACATTCCAACATACCTTTTTGGATGTGTATCCATGGAATCCCCCTTAAATACTGGACTATGACTGGCTTTAGTCATATTGCCAGCTTTGCTGGAAGGTCATTATGCTTGGGCAAAGTAACATTTATGACTAGTAGAATCAATTACGCTAGAATATGTGTTGTTATAACAATAATAAAGGACTTACATAATGAGATTCATATTCTCAAGTTAAATGACAAACTTGATCTTATTGCAGATGTAGTCAAGATCATGTATGTATGGGGGCCCTCTACTTTATCCTCTAAGAAAATTTGGAAACCTGCCAGAAAAGTCTTCAATTTTCACAAGAATTACTTAAAGTGGATAATGAGAAAACTCAAGCACAATATAATACTTCTAACAATGAAAAAGTTATCGTTGAACCTAAAGTCATCGTTACTGGTGAAGGAAATTCCCTAATCCGTTAAGATAATGAGTCTCCTACGCTAAACATAGAAAATAAAACCATGACCCCTAAGGTAAGTAAAGACAATGTTGCCCTTGAGTTTAACAATTACTTGACTAACCCCTAAATAATCATAACTAGTATGGAGGCCATAAATAATAATGGATCCTCATATTAAAAGAAAATAGGATCTCCTATATCCTTAAATGAGAGTGATAATCTCAAATTAGTACGTAAAGAAGGTTTAATAGGAAGACGAAATCATCTTCCTTTGGTTAAACACATGAAATTCATACCTTGGAATGTTAGGGGACTAAAACCCTGATTAAGAAGCTTATGCCTAAAGACTACATTTTGGAAAATAATCCCTCTATGCTAGGAATTTTGCAATGTAGAATTAAATGTGACAGTTACAACTTATTAACTCTTTTGCCTAAATGTTGAAAGCTAGTAGACAATTACAAAGCTCATCACAACAACAAAATTCTAGTACTAAAGAATGAAGAAAAGTTGAAATTCTAAAATCCCTTAAGTTAGATCAAGTAATCTACATTAAAGCTAACTTTAAAGAGTTAAATCTCAGGGTGAGAATATTTTTCATTTATGCATTCAACTACTCCTATCAAAAAGCTCCACTATGGTTAAGGATTAAAGAAATATCAACCAATATAAAGGATCCTCAGCTATTGCTAGGGGACTTCAATTCAACCACTCATCCAGATGAAGCTGAAAAAGTCTTGTTTCCTACATCATTCTATAAGGATATAGGGAATTGTATTAATGACATTTAAGTTACTAACTTGCCATATAAAGGGAGTGTTTTCACATAAGAGTAATAAGCATAAGGGAAGCACCTTCCTTAGTAAGAAAATCGATTGAAGCCTCATAAATATATGATGGTTTTAGGCCACCTTTCCCAATACCAACATCTCTAATCACTCACCCATTATTTTCCAACTAATAAACTCCAATTCTTATAGCAAGTCACCATTCAGATTCATTAACTTTTTAATTGATCTTGTATGTTTCATTGAAGTTATAGAAAGAGGTATTAACTTCAACTTTACAAGAACCAATTCATCTTCACTAGGAAAATAATGAAAGTAAGGGAGGAACTTAGGTTGTTTCATAGAAAAAATGTTGGTAATAGTCATCATCTCTTGCAAATTGCTAAAGTAGGAATAAATAAAGCTCAATCTGATTTTTATGAGAACCCTCTTTCTCCTACTCTTCAGCTTAATAAGAGACAAGTACTACATAACTATTCTTAGGCTATTAACTATGATTTCTTACTAATGAAGCAAAAATCAAGGATCAATTGGTTGAAAGATAGAAACAGGAATTCCATCTTTTTCCATAAAGCAATGACCTCTATAGACTCCACTAACCATCTTGTTGTAGATGCAATCTTAGAATTCTTCAGAGAAAGAAGATTACTTAAGGAAATTAATAGTACATTTATAACCCTCATTCCTAAAGGAAGGAGTTAGAGATCCATCAAAGATTATTTCCCTATATCTTGCTACAATTTCACATACAAAGTAATCTCTAAAGTAATTAGAAGGAGACTGAAATATGTTCTTCAAATTACATTGGTGCGGCTTAAAGTGGTTGCATAATAGGAAGATAGATTGGTGATAACATTTTTATTGTACAAGAGTTGTTCAAATATTATACTAGAAAGAGTAACTACAAGAACTATGCACTCAAGGTTGACTTTCATAAGGCATATAATATTGTTGAATGGTCCTTCATAATCAACATATTGCAACCTATGGTTTTCCTAATATCTTCATTACTTGGATTTTAACTTTTTAGTAAATGGGGAACCATCTAGCTCAATCAAAATAGCTAAATGGATCAGGCAAAGGTACCTTTTATCCCCTTACCTCTTCTCTCTCATTATGGTAATATTCAATAAACTGTTGATAAGAGTGAAGAGAGAAATGACTCATTCAAGTATCATGACAGATGTAAGAGGTTAGGAATTCTAAGCTTAAATTTTATAGATTATCTGTCTTAATTCTCAAAGGAAAAAAACTTAATAGCCCCCTTATAGCTACTCTTTAGATCTTCAACAAACTATCTGGTTTATGCATTAACAAAGAGAAAAGTGCCATGTACCTTTCAACAAGTGCCATTCATTAAAGCGCATGGTTGTCACCCATTATATAATTCAAAGTATTTATCCTTCCAGTCAATTACCTTAGAGTGCTTGTCTCCTCAACTAATCTAAGATGCTCTTACTTCAACCCTTTTATTAAGAAATTCCTATCAACAACTGAAGTGCAAAAGTTTTATTCCTAATTGGAAGAGCCTGACTAATTAATTCCATACTCAGCTCTAGGAGTGTTTATTGTGCTTTCCACTTGGCTTTCCTTAAAGACATTATCAAACTAATTGACAGAATTCTTAGAAGATTCCTACTATCTAGATCCAAGCTACTTGATTCCAACGCTAAAATCAAATGGAATGTTTTATGTAGACTGAAGAAGCATAGTGATTTAGACATTATTTCAATCAAACTGACAAATCAAGTGGTACTAGCTAAAAAAGCTCAAAGGCTAATCGAAGAGAGACAGTCCTCATGGGATAAGTGGGTATATGCATGTTATATTAAAGAATGCAGTTTTTAGAACTTCAAAATCCTCACTAATGCCTCCTCAATTATGAAATTCATTGAAAGAATTAAAGAATAAGATAAGGACTAAATGCAGTAGCTAAGTTAGGAATGGAAAGCTTACTTCCCTTTGGAGTGATTGTTGGAATCCGTATAGTCGCCTATATCAGAATTAAGAGTTATCTAGTCTAAGAAACTTAATTCCTTCAATTGTCAAGCTGGCACGTGCTTTATATAAGCTTAATTACAACTCAAGTTCACTCCCCAACTCAAATATCATCTCCTTTCTTATTAGATATAAATTAAAACTAGACTTTAATGATGAGGTTAGCCAGAAGCTATCTACCTCTAGGAATTACACAATTTCATCATGCAAATCCTTATATCAAGAAAAATGCTCCCAAGATGATCATTGCCCTAGAGTTGCTCATACCTAATGGTTACCAATTCAATTTAAGCTTCCCGTCCTGGATAGATTAAGCAAATTTCTATACATTCCTAACCTGTGCATTCTTTGCAAGAAGGAAATGAAAAATCATAATCACCTATTCTTTCAATGTAACTTCATGAGTAGTGTCTGGACATATGTTTTGATGCTTTGTAATCTAGAGAACTCCCCCAGCAACTAGAAGGACATAACAAAATGGAGCTTAAATCTCACTTTCTCAAATGAGGGTGACAAATGGATATACTATATTATCTTATCTAGTCACTTGTATATGTAATGAGAGGAATAAAAGAGTTTTTTCCTACCTTTTCAAAACCTTAAGTGAGAAAGTTAAAATTCACATATGTATATTCATGTACAAACACAATATTAGCTTTAGTATCACCTTGAATTGAAGAGTTTCACAGAAGAACATCACTTGTCAATGACATAGTAAGCATCTAAGCTTTTTAGTTGTCTCCTAGACATGATGATGAATCTCGTACCGTACCATATCAGCTGAAAAATAGTATAAAAGGAGATGTTTTGATACCATGCCCGGTATGCCCCGTATCAGCCAAAAAATGGTACAAAAGGAGATGTTCCGATACCGAGCCGGTATGCAAAATACCAGCCATATATTGGTCGATACCGAAAATTTAAAAATTCTCAGGGTCTTTCTACATAAAATTAAATTTTCTTAAACCCCCACCTATTCGATGCCTGCTACTTTTCTTCTTCCTCCTCTATTTTCTCTCTCATACAACACACTCTCACTCTGTCTTTTATGCAAAAAATCAAAAATTTTAAAAACTCCCCTTCCCCCCACCCACCGACCCGACGCTAGTGCTACTCTTCCTCTTCTTCTTCCTCTCTTTATTTCCTCTCTCTCACTCTCACTCTCTCTCTTCTTCACTATAGCCACCACTCCCTCTTCGATCGTCCAACAACCACCACCGCACCCCACCAACAACCTGCCGTCACCAACCTAACTTCGCACCAGTCACAATCACGTAATCTCCCCGGAATCGATATATTTGAAATAGATCCAAATCCAAACCTGACTCGGCCCGACATTGAATCGGTTTATGATTTTTTGGTGTTTTTCCTCTTAATTTTGAAAAAAATCGTTGTACTAGGTTGTTTATGTATGTTTTGTGATGAAAATTTTTGGAAATTATTGACATGTTTTGTGATGAAAATTTTTGGGAATTATTGGAATGAAAATTGTTTATGTATGTTTTTGTAATGGTTGAATTGAAATTGTTAGAAATGAAATTGTAAGAAATTGTTGGAATTTGGAAATGGAAATGAAAATTTTTGAAAATTGTTGAAAATACAAATTGCTTATGTATATTTCATTATTTTATGAATTGTGAATTTGTGATGGTTGAAATTGTTAGTTGTTTGAAATTAAATTGTAGGTTGTTGGAAATTTTGAAATGAAAATTGTTTATTTATGTTTTGTGATGTTTGAAACTTTGAATTGAAATTGTTCAAAATTGCTGGAAATGGAATTGTTAGAAATTATTGGGAATGAAAATTGTTTATGTATGTTTTGTAATGGTTGAATTGAAATTGTTGGAAAATGTTAGAAATGAAATTGTAGGAAATTGTTGGAATTAAGAAATGAAAATTGTTGGAAATTGTTAAAAATGCAAATTGTTTATGTATAGTTCATTATTTTGTGAATTGTGAATTTATGATGGTTGAAATTGTTGGTTGTTGGAAATGAAATTATTGGTTGTTAGAAATAAAATTGTTAGAAATTTGGAAATAGAAATTGTTTATGTATATTTTGTGATGTTTGAAACTTTGAATTGAAATTCTTCAAAATTGTTGGAAATTATTGGGAATGAAAAATGTTAGAAATGGAAAATTTTTATGTATGTTTTGTAATTGGTTGAATTGAAATTGTTGAAAAATGCTAGAAATGAAATTGTTGAAATTTGGAAATGAAAATTGGTTATGTATGTTTTGTAATGTTTAAAACTTTGAATTGAAATTGGAGAAAGTTGGAAACATAAACTACCATTTCTTTCCATTTGATCAATATGTAAAATAAGTTGAATTATTTCGTAAAATATATGTGTGGGCTATCATAAATATTTATAATAGATTATGTGTGAAGGTAGTGATGTATATGTGTCTAAAAGGAACTTTTTTTTCCAAATTGTGAATATGCTGTGGGTTAAACTCTAACCACTTATACTAAGACTTATTAATGTCCATTAAAAATCGTAAAAGGAACTTATATATTTAAGAACCAAATATAGAATGGTGGATATAATATTATGAGTTGTTAGAAATGAAAAGAAGATTCAAAGCTTTGAATAAGAAAAAAAAACATTTCCAAAGAAGTTATATCCTTCAACATGATTCTCATGTTTTGAATAGATGTGTATGAACAATTGTATAAGATATGTTATTCATTATTTGGTTATTATGTAAATCATACCTCTCAAATTGATCCTCATGTTTGAAACTTTGAACCGAAATTGTTCGAAATTATTAGAAATGGAAATTGTTTATTTATGTTTTGTGATTGTTGGAAATGAAAATTGTTTATGTATATTTTACTTAATTATGTTTGTTGAATAATTTAATTGTTAGTTTTTGACTTATGGTAAATTATGTTTGATGAAATTAAATCGTGTATGATGTATGAGTTATATTATATAAGATGGACACGCGTATTATGTATTGAAATTATGTGCTCTTTATTTTGATATATGAATTCATTTATTTTTATAGATAAATGGAAGGAAATTTAAGTACTCCTGATCAAACCACTTCAGGAAGATACAATGATCCAGCTTGGAGTTATGTTGCATTGGTTCTCAGTATAAGGAACCATACTACTTGCTTGTTTTGTAACAAACATTGGAAAGGTATAGGAATAACAAGATTAAAGAAGCATTTAGTTGGGGTTAAAGAAGATGTGAAACCCTGTAAAAAAGTAAGTCATGATATGAAATGGCAAACGAAAACTTTACTTGAAGAATATTAACATGAGAAAGAAAGAAGGGAAAGGTTAAATTTCGAAATTGGTAGTGGAAGTTCGTTTGTTAGTTTTCGTGATGATTGTGAAAATGTTGAAGGTAGTAATAGTAGTACTAGTGTTAATGTTCCATCCCAGGCCCAGCAAAAAGTGAATGTTACATCTGAACTTGATACTAGGAAAAAAAAGGCAGGTGACTAGCTTTTTTGCACTACAAATAACTCTTAAAGCCTAACCTTCAATTCATAGTGCAATGCAATCAAGAAATGCGGCTCACATTATCGATATGGCAGTAGCTAGAAAGTGGTATGATACAGGTTCATCATTTAATGCTTCCCAGTCTTACTATTATCAGCCTATGGTGGATACAATAGTCTCTTACGGTCTGGGATACAAATCTCCTTCGATTGATAACTTAAGAGATAAACTTTTGAATTGCTCAATTTCTAAAATTAAAAATTATTTGGTTGAAAGAAAAGTGAATTGGGCTACTTTTGGGTGTACAATCATGTGTGATGGTTGGACAAATAGGAGACAAGAGCCTATTATTAATTTTTTTGGTTTATTCTGCAAATAACTCAATGTTTTTGAAGTTTATTGATGCATCTGGCCTTATTAGAAATACTAATACTTTGTTTGAGATATTTGATGAAATTGTGAATGAAGTAGGCCCATAAAATATTGTTCAGTTCATCATTGACAATGATTTCGCTTATAAAACGGCGGGAAGAAGGTTACAAAATAGGTATAATTTTTTTTGGACTTTTTGTGATGTACATTACATGACCTAATGCTAGAGAATATAGCGGATCCTAGTTATTTTTTTATTATTGATGAGACTATACAGAAAGCTAAAAAGGTGATCAATTTCATCTATAATCATGCATGAGTGTTAAATTTAACGAGAATGAATTTATCAATGGTAGAAATTTGTATCGTCCTGGTTTGAAAAGATTTGCAACGAATTTCTTTGCGCTTCAATCTTTAGTTTCGATGAAGAAAAAGTTAAAACAAATGTTTAAGAGTGATAGGTGGGTTGCATCTCAGCATGCTAGGTCTAATGTTAGATTAAAGGTTTCCAGCATTATAATAGAAGATAGAGAATTTTGGTCTCAATGTCAATTTGTTATCCGAGTTTATGAGCCTTTAGTGAGGGTACTTCACTTGGCTGATAGTGAAGAAAAGCCAAGAATGGGTCATTTTTTTGATGTCATGGAAAGGACGCATGAAGCAATCAAGATCAATATGAAACATAGGCATTTTTTGTACACACTATATCTTGCAATCATCAATGAGAGATGAGAAAGACAACTTTCTTCTTCGTTGTTTACAGTTGAGGCGTTTTTTAATCCTAGTATATATTTCAGACTAAATTTACATAGAAAGTTAAAGTTAGTAAAGGAATGTTATTCACTATTATAAAAATTGTTGGCCATGAAATGATGTAAGATCTCTTGAGCTCAAAATTGGAGCTTTATAAGCTGTTTTCTAGGGATTTTGGATTGTCGATTGTTATTCGATAAAGAGCAAAACTTTCTCCGAGTATTAACTGTTTTCTTTTTCTTATTTGTTGAAAATTAATTATCACTTTATTTTGTTTATAACGCTACTTTTGTTATCTTACGACTTAAAGTTTCTAGATGGGATCAATTCGGAAGTGATGTTCCAAAATTGCAAATGTTTGCAATTCAAATTTTAAGTCAATGTGTGAGTGTAACAGGCTGTGAACAGAACTGGAGCAAATTTGAATTCATCCATTCCAAGAAAAGAAATCGATTGGAGCACAAGAGATTGAATGATTCGGTATTCGTTTGTTACAATTTAAAGCTTCGAGAAAGGTATATTATTATTATTATTAATTTCAATATAATTTCTTATAATTTTCTAATAATTAAATTTTATTGTTTACTAGGACTCTTAATAGCACAAGTAGTTCAACAGATCCAATTTTCATTGATAATATCGATCTTTTGACAAATTAGGCTTATGAGGAATCGAGTTTGGTAGATGTGAAAGACTTGGAAGATAATCTTGAATGGAAAAGTATTGATATGTCATTGGGTGCATTGAATTTAAATGATGATGATGATGAGGCTCCTTTCAATAATGAGGATTTTATACCAAATGATAAATGAGGTTAGTACAGTTATAGCGGGTATTTATTTTTCCTCTTCTTTTAATTTTACTTATATTTATATGTAATGTAATTGTAAATCTTTTTGTTTCAGATTTTACATCTACTTAGTTGTTTCCTCATTACGAACTCTTGTCGTAAATTGTAATAGTTTGAAAGTCAAGGATATTATTTGTTCTTTTTATTAGATGTTTTGATGTAATTATTATTTATTATATGATGACATTGTAATCTTTTTAATACTTGTATTGTTCTTAATTTTATATTCACATGATGATGATTGTCTTTATATTAATTGTGGTTATTATTTATATGTGAAATATCTGAAAATTATTGTTATTTCATATTAATTGTGGTTATTATTT
>JANQAP020000051.1:780007-797795 GCA_026874005.2 Erythroxylum coriaceum
AAATGAGTAATATGAACTAGGTATGAATGAATAAGAATTGGGAAATTGTGTGAATATATATTGCTACAAAAGGTTGGTGAATGTATGATTGATGAATTTAGAGTAATCAAACTTACTTAAGATATAAACCTAATTACAAAATAGATGTGTACAAGCTATGATGTTTGAATGGTCAGGATTTATGAATAAGGATACATACCTAGAAAGTCAATTGAGCATGCATTGAACATGACACATATACAAGTGTATAAGTGAATAATCATATGATTGATCAACTTAGTAATGTGTAAAATATATGTGTATTGCATGACTAAAGAAGCACAAGTTGATCATCAGCATCCAGACATTGCTAAATCATTAAGGCAATAGCTTATCTAGAGCATACTGTGAGTTAACCCAGATATTTCTCACTATGTTTGAATTGTTTTTTATTAACTTTCAGTTAATGAACTGTTACTTATCTGATTGCTATGATTCCCAACATTGTTGGTTCGAGGAGTTTGATACTTGGGACTGTATATGAAAGTGTTTTCTAATTGTATCTGTAATATGGAATGTGTAGTCAACTGAATGTTGAATGCTGAACTCAGATCTGAAGAATGTGATAAATGATATGAGCACATTGAATGAAAAGTATTGATAACATATTATGTAAATTAATGCATTCCATTACATGACATACATGATTAGATAAAGGAGTTGTGACCAGAGTGAATAACGTGGAAAAGAGCTTTAAGCTCAGGAATTGTGCACAAAAAGCCACAGGCTAAGTTAATAATGAGCCTAGTATCCACAACAGATACGGGATAGTAAATGAAATGAGTTCAGTATCCACAATAGACATGGGACAGTAAATACACCCTCGGTCACAACAAAGTAAAATGAAAACATAGTTGTAAGTTCATTTGTATATATAACTTTATATGTATCATATGAATGATTGAGATGAATTAATGGATTGTTCTGGAATAGTGTTATGAAATGTTTGTATACTTATTATACTTGTACTTGATGAAATATAACAAAATGTGATGTGGAATTTAATACTTGATGATGTATTAAGCTTCTTGAAATTAGTTATACACTTGACTTTGTGTTCTGACTGGAGTGAGCACATCGATGATGGTTTGCTCACTGAGTTCGCAAAGTCATCAAAATTGCAATGTTGATTTTCAGGTACAAGGGAGTTATAGCTTCTAGGGCATCCAAGTAGAATTCTAGTATGGTCATTTTGAGAACAAGAATGACTCAAAGGTCTAGTTAGCTGATACCTGAGGAGTCTAGTTAGGATATGTTTTTTAGCTTCTTATTTTATGTTAAACATTTTGTATGGAGTTGTAAACTCTCAAATGTTAATTGATTCATTTAATTAAAACTAAGTAATATAATGTACAATCGTAACAATAGAAATAGCTTAGATAGTAAATAGTAAAATACTGATCATTAAATCATCTAGAAGAGATTTAGTTTACAATAGATGAAATTCTGTCTCTCAAGCTATTTGTTATTACCAGTAATCTCATCTTGTGGAGAAATTTGTCTTTAGCGTTTTCTATTGACTTCAGTAGCTCTTTTTTAAATAGAAAATTGTTTTTGGTCCTCTATATTAGCTGAATGATTGTTCCTATCCCAAAAATAAATAACTTATTGTTCTATTTGGAGTTTAGTTTTAATGTATTGACTTAGGTAATGATCTATGAACAGTCTATTAATAATATAGAAATAATAAACATATCTAATTTGGTTAACCATATCCCTTTAGAGTAAAAGCATTCAAAGAATAGGTAATTATGCCTTTGTTATGATAGTTTGCATAACACAAACATTATGTTATCTATATGAAACCTTATCTTGTCTCTGGTATTAAGTTTTTAGAGCATTTTTAACTATATTAGGAATGTGATTTATGGTCGAATTGTTGAATCCTAAGTTATCTTTGTCTAGATTAGTCTCTGACTAGAATCCTATAGAAGTCTCCTATAAAAAAAGGTGGTGAATGAATTTGTGGGTTCCTTTGACCATATTATCTGATCATATTCTTTGTTGTTTGAGGTGTGCACTCATTCTGCAACTGCATAACTGCAGTTGAGCCTCGGGAGATATGGAATTGTTGGTGTCACTTTCCATTGGCTATTACCTTAGTTGAGGGGGAAAATGAATTGTAGTAGACTAAGGTTTGACAGTTTGTATAATGGTCCAATTAAGAGTTAATTGTCATACAAGAAAATTGTTCCCAAACTATGTCTAATGTTGTGTTTAACACAATCCTGCATTAAGCTTCTAGCTGTTAGGATTCCTTGCATTATGCAAGACATATTGGTTTTCAATTTGAGGGTCTTGATGCTTTCATTCCTTGTGTAAAATTCATCAATTCACTTCACCCACTGGTTGTCTTTTGCAATGAAGATGAGACAAAGTCTTTTAGCCAGTAATGCTTTGGATCTTATTCTGGTTGAGGTTAGACCTATACCCCCTTAGAGTAGTTTTTTTAGCCCCTCCCCCTCCTCCATATGAATCTCCTATCATCTTATCTACATTTTTTAGCACACTTCTAAGTAACACCATAAAAGATAGCCAGTATGTACTTATAGGAAAATCCTGGTGTGTACATCATATATATGTAGTGTGAAAAAAAAAAAAATTATCCCGGGACTTTCCTAAAGTTTAGGAACTATGTGCCTATATAAGGAAATACCATTAAACCTAACTGAAAATTTCCAATTCACATACATGTTTATAACATATACATATATGTAGGAATTTATGGCATTTACATAAATCAATCATTCATATAATAACCATGTACCTTGTGTTTAGTCTCCTTCATTCTTCGATCTTCTACTCATCAGGTTGTTGTAAACCACAACGACCAAATCATACCATCTCCAACGGTATCCATGTAGAGATTAGAGAAACTAACCAAATCAAACTCTTTGATCCAGAAATGGCTAAAACAAAGACAAGAGTGCTAGCTCTCTTCTTTGCTCTATGGAGAGCAAGACGATGGAGAGAAAATGAAGAGGAAGAAGATGAGAAAGATGAGAGAATTTCTTAACAAGTTATTTTCTAAACTTCTTTTTTAAAACCATTCTCACGATTATCATCTTACTTGCTTTCTACCTTTTGTTTTTGTCTTTTATCATTTAAAGATAATAAATGAATAACTTTAAAGAACCTTCCTTCATCTTCCACGTTATATATATCTTATATATATATAAATGCTGAGGTGGTCCAGTTACACTGGAATCGGTCCTACCGAGTATCAAGTATCGAAAAAATGCTAGAGACTTGTTTTAGCAATATCGATGTCACGATCTTATTAGGACATATCCTGATCTCATTAAAATCCATTTAGTTCTATTGCTCTCTATAACATCCCATTCCCATACTAAGGGTTAGAGCCCGAGCATACCGTATATGAGAAATGTTATTGAGAGATTAAAAAAATGCATTTCATGTTCATGCATAATATTAGCATACGCATACACGTAATTGTTGAAAATTGCACACATTACAATGACTGTTCATGCACTCATTTGACATTTTTCAGGAATAAATGATTTTTTAATGTGATTATAATGTGAATTGTGGATTATGTGTCTTAAAATTTAATTTGGTGTGCATAATTAGTGATTTAGAATTTTTGGTGAAAATTTAAGAAAATTCTGAATTTTTAGGTATTTTTGAACTAGGAAAAATGCCAAGTGTCTGGACAATTAATAAATGGTAGTAGAATTAAGTGTCAATTGGCAATAGAAATTATTGATAAGAGACATTAAGATTTAATGACAAGTGTCATTAAAAATCGGGAGAAAATTGGATTAGAAATTGGAGGAAAAATGGACTAGAAGAGAGACATAAGGTGGTGACATGTGGCAACTGACAAGTGTCACTTGCCATGCCATACACCTCTCACGTTATTTACCATTAGAAGAACAATATTTCTTTGTTTTCTTCACTTTGCCAAATGCCCTCTTTTCTTCTCTTCTTTGTATTTTCTTCTTTCTTCTTCTCCATATCACGACACTCTCTTCTCCAAGCATCAATGTTAAACCTTTCTTTCTTCCATCACTAGTTACTTGAAAGTTCTTGCTATCTTTTCTTCTTGATAAAAACCCAGCCAACCCTACCACCTTTGATGATAATCGTGTGATACATAGGAAAGCTAGGATTAGGTGATTTTTGAAGAATCTTGGAGCTTAATCAAGTAAGTAGCTCTTTATTCTTTATGGGTTATTGTAAAAGAGATAAATATGGTGATTATTTTGAGATTGATGATCATGATCATGAAGAAACATATAGATGCTGTAATGTGGGTGTAAAAATAGGTTATGTTTTAGTGCATTAATGATATTCATGGGTTATTTAAATGAAAATATGTACAATGATCATTTATGATCAACTTATAGTGTAAATGCATATGATGAATGTGTGTATATGATATGTTCTATTTTGCTATGAATGATCAATCATAGAATATTTGTGATTGATATTGAGCTGAAATGGAAGTATAAATGAAGTGGAAATAATGAGGACATAAGCTAGAAATGATAGACTAAGCAAAAGAGGTGAACTAGGACGAAAATGATGATGAAGTGTGCCGGAGTGTTTTCACTAAACATGCGTATGTATTTTGGTCATATATTGATCTGTATTTATTGAAATAGGATTATTTTTAATTTAGATTAAACTAGAGACATATGCCTATAATTGTTACGAAGGAATTGAATTTGAATTTTGTCGTTAAGGGTCTTGAAATTTGGTATGGGAACAGTTTGTAGTCTTTTGGGTATAGCTTGTAGAATAATGAACCACATTGCATTAATTTGATATCATTAGAAACTTAAGGCATAGAGGAACAATTTTTAGAAGAATGTGTTGCCTAAATACCTCATTTTCTAGGTTATAATGGTAATGCAAAACTGACCAAAAAATTTGTCCCAAGAAAAACTGGAAAACTGTAGGATAAATGGGAGATTAGTTTCTGACACGATCGTGGTAGTAGTTTTTTATGGTAATGTTTTGATTATACAATGGTTGAACCAATTAAGGATGAGGTATATAATTATGATGTTTTTGGACTTAATTGGGGCTTAAAAGGAACATAATTTTGATGTTGGAAAAGTTGGTTAAATGTGTGATAAGTTTTGATTGATCTTGATGTTATAAAAGGAAAAGGATGTTTGATGGAAATGCATCTAAATATGAAATGTTTAGAGTGTTAAATGAGGACATAACATAATGAATGAATTGGTTGATGCATTATGAATAAGACATAGTATGGAAGGAGATTGGATTTTATGAATGATGAGATTAAGTTTGAAATGGTAAATAAAATGAGTAGATGTTGAGAGTTTAATGCAATAAAATTGGTATTTGAATTATTATGGAATGAGGTTGTATTAAAGGTAGTGAATTCTAGAAAATTTGGTGTGAAATTGGTGTTATGATATGTGTTGAATTCGAATGAATGGAGGAGGAAAATTATAGGGCACGATCGTGTCCCTCACCCTACGATCGTGACCTAACAGCAAATGTTTCTGTCACGATCATGGTAGGACCACCACGATTATGGCCTGGTTAGAAAATGTTTCTGTCACGATCATGGCAGGGACACCACGATTGTGGCCAGACCTATGGAAAAAAAGATTTGTCTTTTGAGTGATGTTTGAACCAACTAAAGCTAGGGTGTTTCCATATGAGGTAATTAGGCTTGAATGAGATCTTAAGTGAACCTAGCTGATGATGAATGAGGTGAGTAAAGTAAGTAAAGTGCATTAGGTATTAAAGAATGATTGAAAGATGTTATTAAATGATTATGAGATGTGAATAAAGGAAATATACTTGAGATTGTCAATATGAGCATGCATTATACATTACACATATACATAAGTGTATAATTGAATGTTTATGTGATTATGGAATTAATAATGTGTGTGTAATATATGTATTACATAATGTTGATATATAGGATAAAACGTCAACATCTAGACAATTTCAGATCATAAAAGCTAATGATAATTTGGAGCATACTGTGAGTCGACCTAAATGATCTCACTTTCATTGTTTGTTTTGTTTTAAAATTATGTATTGAATTATATGATGTGAATGTATTGATTCTAGACAATAAATGTCTGAGGCGTTTAATGTATGTAAAAATCATTGGAAGTGCTCCTTGAATGTGAATTTTACTGAATAATTGATACTCAACATTATTATTGAACGCCGAACATCGATATGATGAAAAATGTGAATGTGAATGTGAATGTGAGATTCTCAACATTATTGTTGAATGCCGGGCCTAAGTCCGATGATAAATGTGAATGTGAATGTGAAATTGAAATCAAATGATTGATTGACTATATGTGAATGTGATGCATTTCATTACATAAGAATGTGAAAAAGAGCTTAAAGTTCAGAATGTGGTAAGACCCTCTAACTCACTATGTATAATGAGCTCTGTATCCCCATTGGATAAGGTATAGTTATTACTAATATCCACAATGGATATGAGACAGTTACAGGCACTCGGTCACAATAATAAGAATTAAAAGTGAGTCTCATGAGCATTGCATATACATTTGATATGTATGATTTAAATGATTGACATAAATAGTTTGAATGATTTCTGAATGTGAAATATGAATTAAGCGAACATGAAGTGTATGTGATTCAACATGTTGATTTATGAAATGATGTAAATTACGTGATTACATGAATTGATGTGTTATACAAATTGAGTGAGCCATCAAGGATTGTCCGCTCACTGAGTTTGCAAAACCCACCCTAAAATTTGCAACATATTTTTCAGGCTCAGAGGAAATACCTAGTTAGACCAATTGGAGTCTAACCACTGTATTCCAATAAGAGTTAGGGATCGGGATCAGTTGTACCTGCATATATCTACAGTCTTTCTTATGTATTTTAAAATTGTATTATACAAATATTGTATAACATTAATACGAATTGAAAAGTGTAATGACTGTATGACTAGAAATGTTTTGTATTGGGCGCAAATAATTATGGGAATATATATGATGATGTGTTAATTGTTTGTAACTTGCGACTAAGAATGTTTTTGAATATAATGGGCCAAAAATTGATCATTGTTTTATTGAAATAGTGTGTGATGTTTAAAAAATTTTGCAATGAGTTTGATTGCTTGACTATTATAGCACACCACCCTTGTAGAGTATGTTCTCGAATATCGTTGATGTGTTTAGGAATATGCCTTATGAGAGTGGGGTACTACACTCTCCATATAATGGATCTCTACCCAAAACCATTTTATGAATCCTCCGAGTCACTCTTATGCGTATGACCCATTAGGTTTCTGGTTATATTGGCCATTTAGATTAACATTTGATTCAAGCAAGTCATGAGCGGCATCTAGAAATACATCATGACCCCTAATTGATAGAAAAGTAAGTGGTTTGATGAACGAACCCATGCTCATCATGATCCATCTCTCGAGTCATCCTATAGACAATTGCTGCGCAATTCATCCTTTCACCATGTTGTACCCCACTTGGTTATGAGTATGGGCAAAGTGTCAACTCTCACTATATTCACTACATCAAATCTAGCCTAAGTGACATCAGTTCTTGTCCTTAGACTCATTACTCTATATGTCAATAAAGATATTCTTCATGACACATGTACTCTGGCCAGAGATTTCCAAGTAATGACCCCAACAAGAGGCCGTGGGTATCATCTTCTGTGTTATCACAGAAGTGGTGAATCCTCTATTGGATACTCAATTACCTTCGAATACCTCATGCCACCATATGAGCGACCTTTGCAAGGCAACAAGGAATAGAGTCAAAGCACAAAATCAGTATCCAAGATATCCTTAAGTGCCTCAAGTCTGATGATACTTGCAGCATTGCTATGATGAGATTATCATTGACATTAGAATAGGACATCCATGTGATGATCTTATGGTAAGTTATCTAATGTACTTAGTACCTCTAGTAAGCATCTATGTCTTAACTCTAAACATCTCATGTTTACAGTTTTTAAGATCCACTACTTGATTAAATCAAGGAGTTTGACATGTGCTAGTCTATTTGGATTAACGATGTCCAGTCTCATTAATCTTATGACTAGGGATAATTTAGACACTGACATAATTACATATGATAGGAATCTCAGTAGTATGATCACATCATGATTTCCTTAATGCTATATCATATATCATGGACTTCATTAATTTGCTTATAGATCAATATCAATTCATAAATAATGAACACCAAATTAATGAAACATGCCTTTCTTTGTTATTGAAAATAAAGTCCGTACATAACTTTGTACAAAATGCACTAAAAGCGATTGCCTTTAGGCACTGCTCTAACAAATCTCCCATTTGACCTAAAGCCAATCGCCTTAGTATCTAACACCATAGGTGAGTATATGAGAATCAAAGCTATTTTGTGACAATGGTTCGTCAATGGATTAACAATATTCTGCTAAGTGGGAATTCTTTCTATTTGCATATCACCTTGATGAATGATCTCCCTGCTCAAATGATATTTATGGAGTACGTGTTTGGATCGTTAATGAGACCTTGGTTCCTTCGCTTGTGCAATAGCCCCATTATTGTCACAATACAACTATATAGGCCCATCACTGCTAGGAAACACAAGAAGTTCAGTAATGAACTTTTTGATCTAAACTGCTTCCTTTGCTGCATTTGAAGCCGCAATATACTCTACCTCGGCTGTTGAATCGATAGTCATCTCTTGTTTGTAACTCTTCCAACTGACTGCCCCACCGTTTAGTGTGAATATATAATCTAATTGGGATTTGGAATCATCCTTATCATAATGAAAACTAGCATCTGTATGCCCGATTTCTTTTAGATTTCCATCTCCATATATCAGTAAAACATCCTTAGTCCTTCGCAAGTACTTGATGATGTTCTTGACAGCCACTCAGTGACCCTCACTAGGATCCAATTAGTATCTGCTCGTAACACTTAGAGCATATGATACATCGGGTCTCATACATAGCATAGCATACATGATAGATCCTACTGTAGATGTATATGGGATCATATTCATGCGTGTTCTCTCATCTTATATCTTATGACGCATAGATTTTGAGAGTATTATCCTATGAGTCATGGTAAGATACCCTCCCTTGGACTGCTCCATGTTAAATCTTTTTAGCATCTTGTCTATGTATGTTGATTATGAAAGACCAAGCAACCTTTTCAATCTATCTCTATAGATCTTTATCCCGAGGGTATAAGTTGCTTCACTGAGATCTTTTATAGCAAACTATTTAGACAACCAAATCTACACAGATTGTAGCATAGAGACATAATTTCCTAGTAATAATATGTCATCTACATATAGCACAAGGAATACAATTGCACTCCTACTATCCTGCTTATGCATACAGGGTTCATCTGGATTTTATGAGAAACTAAACTCTTTGATTATCTCATCAAAGTAGATATTCCAACTCCTGGATGCTTGTTTCAATCCATAGATGGATTTATAAAGTTTGCACGCCTTTTTGCCATCATAGAAGATGAAGCCCTCTAGTTGTGTCATATACACATCCTCGACTAGATTTCCATTTAGAAAAGTTGTCTTCACATCTATTTGCCATATCTCATAATCATAATGGGCGGCAATGACTAGGAGCATTCTAATGGATTTAAGCATTGCTACTAGGCTGAAGGTCTTGTCATAATCAATTCCTTGTCTTTGACGGAAACCTTTGGCCACAAGCCTCACTTTACAGGTAATCACATTACCATCCACATCAGTTTTCTTTTTGAAAACCCATTTACGCCCTATGGGTTTTATTCCTTCAGGTGTCTCAACTAAAGTTCATACTTAGTTTTCACACATGGAATCCGTTTCTACTTTCATGGTGCTAAGGCATTTCTTAGACTCTAAACTCTTTAGATCCTCTTCATAGGTAGTAGGCTCATTATCTTCTATGAGCAATACGTCATTCTATTCAATCATGAGAAATCCATATCTCTCAGGAACAGAGTGTAGACCTGTGAACTTCTTGGGTTAAAGAAGGTTGAACTGTTACTTCTTCTGTATGAGTCATAGTTTTAAGCTCAGGTAGTTGATTCACATCTATTCGAGCATCTTGAACTTCTTCAAGTTCAATTTTGCTCCTACTGTCTTCTTTTAAAAAAAAACTTTTTCTCTAAAAAGACAGCATGTTTTGAAACAAACATTTTTTGTTCCTTAGCAAGGTAAAATTGATATCCCATTGTTTCTTTAGGATATCCTACGAACAAACACTTGTCAGACTTCACATCAAGCTTATCTGACTATATTCGCTTCACATAAGTCGAACAACCCTAAACTTTAAAATGAGAAAGATAGGATTTTTTGTTAGTCTATATCTCAACTATCTTTGATGGAACTCTGTTTAGCAAATAAACAGCTGTCTCGAGTGTATACCCCCAAAAGGATTTTGGTAAATTTGCAAAGCCCATCATCGATCGTACCATATCCAACAAGGTTCAGTTTCTCCTTTCGGCCACACCATTATGTTATGGTATGTAAGATGGAGTCCAATAAGATAAAATCCCATTATCTCTGAGATAATCTAAAAATTCTTGGTCTAAGCATTCTCTACAGTGATCGGATCATAATGTCCTGATACGTTTCCCAAGTTGGTTTTCTACTTCATTTCTAAATTGTTTGAACTTTTCAAATGTATCAGATTTGTATCTCATTAGATACAGATACCTATATCAAGAATAGTCATTGATAAAGGTAATGAAGTAAAGAAAACCACTTCTGGCATGGATAGACATTGGACAATATACATCTGAATGTATTAGGTCTAATACTCAAGTTGCTCGTTCACCCTTTCCTTTAAAAGATAACTTAATCATCTTGCCTAATAAATAAGATTCACGTATATGTCATATGATTTATAATCAAATGACCCTAAACTACCACTCTTGTGGAGCTTAGCAATACGTCTCTCATTTATATGGCCAAGGTGACAATGCCACAAGTAGGTTCATTTTAAATTATCTTGTTTATGTCTCTTCGTGTCAATGACATTCATAATAGGATGCGATATATCTAATATGTAAATTCCATTGCATAATGTACCATTATCATAAAGCATTCCATTCAAACTAATAGAACAAGCATTGCTATTGAAATCCAAATGGAAACCAACTTTATTTAAACAAGAAACAAACAATATGTTCTTTAATAACATAGGTACAAATAATAATCATCCAGTTTAAGTACAAGCCCACTAGGGAGTGACAAAAAATAAGTTCCTATGGCAGTAACTCTTACTCCATTGACCACACACAGGTCCAATTCTCCCTTTATGAGTTGTCTACTGTACCTGAGGCCCTGCATATCATTACATATGTGTGAGCCACAACCAGTATCTAATACCTATATGTTATGATCATAAGCAGTATTAAACTTAATTACAAACATACCTAAAGGCTGAGGCATCTAATGCCTTCTTGTTCTTCAAGGACTCCAGTTAGACTTTACAGTTTCGTTTTTAGTGGCCATTCTTTCCACAATAGAAGCAAGTTCCTTTCGGTGTAGTCTTTTTGAATTTCTTTTTGGTTGCACTTCTTTTTGGTTTTTAGACTTTTTCTTCTTTAGGTTCTTTTTCTTGAACTAGAAGATTTTCCACCACTAGCACTGGCTTGCTATCGTTCTTGATAGCTTGCTCTGTTGTCTTGACCAGATTGATTAACACAGGGATTGTCGTGGAGATTTGGTTCATCTGATAGTTCAACACAAACTGTGAATAATTATCAGACAATCCAACCAAAATTAAGTCAACATTTAATTTATAGTCCATAACAAAACCGAAGGTGGCTAACCTCTTAATATAACCATTCATTTTTAGTTTATATTACACTGCAGATGTCCATGGAGTCATCTTAGTCATAAAGAGTAGCCTCGAGGTCTCGAACCTTTTAAACTGAGCTTAGTTACAAAAAAGCTCTCTAAGATGAAACATTATGGTATTAGCATCCATGAAATCATACTGCTTCTGCAGCTCTGGTGATATAGAGGCTAGTATAACATAGGTAGCCAAGTCACTGTCTTTGAGATGCTTACGATATGCTCTCTGATCCTCATCAGAAGCATCAGTAGTAGGGGGATCAGGAAGTGAAACATCTAGGACATAGCTTAGCTCCTCAGATCCAAGAACAATTCTTAGATTTCTTAGCCAATTAAGAAAATTGGGTCCAGTCAATTTATTAGAATCCATAAGTGAGCACAAATTCACACTAGAAGACATCTTCAATCAACCTAAATGTGAAGAGAGAAAGAATGTTAGAATATAAATACATGCATGATCATAAGGACTTGCATGACATGTATATAACTGCCACCAGTTTCACAGAATCCATAACCCCCACTACGAATCCAAGAAAAATTATGACAAAGTGTCCTAGTGGGTCGATATCTGACATTATTAAAAATGATCTTGGGTTTACCCAACAAGCCACCTTAGGTTAATCGATAGGTGTCGATCATATCAGTTGCATCATAGATACAACTATCGTCTAGTGCTATCAACTCGTGATGTATACACACACATTAGGTTATCAACTCTTGATGCACATACATCTTATATACGCTACCCAATTGTGCCTCTGTCTACATTGACCTTGAGTTTACTCAACAAATCAACGCTTCTAGTGAAAACCGACCCACTAGAGCGAGCTTGGGTTTACCCAATAACCCTAACTCTAAAAGAATTCTATTTCTCCCTATATTAATGGAAGGCGTTAGTTTCATATTATGTGTGAGGGATTTCATACTCTTGCCTCATCTAAGTTATAGGATTATAGTCACAATGACTATATGGTATGATTTAGAACATTTCATTAATCACATTGAATCTATATTCATAACCATCCATCATCCCACCTAACCAACCCTAGCATGCATTCTTTATTTTTGATAATTTAAAAATTCATTAAAGAATAGAGAAGATTACATTAGGAGAGGGTCTCTCCCACATGAGATAGACCCACTTGATACACTGAATACATCTAGGTAAAGCAAAACGAAGACGTTCAATACAACGTTAAAGGGCAAAGTCGTTTAACATTTAGGGTATAATAATCTAGGACTTTCTTGAATCTTTAACTATTACTCAACTTGGGAGGATGAGAGTCGACACTCTGATGGCAAGGCTACCAATGGCACATTAAGTTTCTCCTACTGGTTCTTCACACAAGTAAGAACTCAACTCAGGTAGTAAACTCAACTTCAGAAGACTTGAATGCAACCATCTGACAAAGTTTTCTCTTATAGGTTGTGAAGTGTTATGCATCTAAAGATTTGAAGTTTGATTCAATTCTTAAACCGAATTGTTTTTTAATGTTGGCATCGGCTAATTTCTCAATCCGTATGTTTTTAATTCCAATTCATAATACCAATATACCAAGTGTAATACCCTCTACTCTGAAGTACCAATTAAACACTTTAATTGTATCATGCTTACCATATATAGTCATATTGGACATGAAATCCTCGAAATAGATTAATACAATATTAATCTCTTAGATTTCCAAATAACTTGAGAATATCAAACTATCACCTTAAGTATCTGTAGGTAGTCTCCACTTCATCAAGACTACTTCGGCACTTGTCACATAATTTATGATGGCTAAAACAATCAAGACAACTGAATATACCAACGAGACCCTAATATGACATATTTGACATATAAAAATTTTTAGGAATCCAATTTTAAGCAAATGCATTTGGCATGCATACAACATAAAACTAACATATTTTTTATCACATAAAAAATGATCCGAGGCATTGAAACCAAAAAAACATAATTACCACTTCAAACAAACCAGGTCCAGCAGTTTTTTAAAAAATTTCCAGCTCTATATTTTGTTGAAAAAATCATTGAAGTAATTTTAATAAATGCTGATAAAGTTACAGAGGCTATAACATATTCCATGAATTTTTTTCAGAATTTTTTTCAAAGAAAAACTCAACCAACCTTAGCAACGAAACCAATCTAGAATCTGTGTTCCTCAACATTGACATTCCCAACAACACATAAGAAATTCTCAAATAAATATGCAATCATCTCGAAAACATTTGTCCATCTTTATAGAAATTTATAAACATCTTATAAAGATGTTGGTGAAAGAAAATCCCAAAAAAACTTTTTATAGAACTTATTCTCGAATTTGTAACTATGCCTATTCATGTAATGTGCATAAACACAACAACTAGAACATTAGGGAATTAATTAGCAAAAAAATACCAAATCACGTTGATAAATTTTCCTTCTATAGACATATTCAACAACATCTCATGAGCAAATCTGGGCAAGAAAATTTTGAAAACAATATCTCTATACTGATTTCGAATTCAGTATAATAAGAATGCACAATTGTTATAACCAATCGGCAGCATCATACATGTTATGGTTTCTCCTTTATACGGGGCACAAGTGGCTCTAATACCACTATAGGAAAATCCTGGTGTGTACATCATATACATGCAGTGTGTAAAACAAAAAAATTATTCTAGGACTTTCCTAAAGTCTAGGATCTATGTGCCTATACAAGGAAATACCATTAAACCTAGCTGAAAATTCCTAATTCACATACATGTTCATAACCTATATATATGTAGGAATTCATGACATTTTCATAAATCAATAATTCATATAATAACCATGTACCTTATGTGTAGTGTCCTTTATTCTTTGATCTTCTAAATTGGGTTGTTGCAAACCACAACGACCAAAATAATCCATCTCCAATGTTATCCACGCAGAGATCAGAGAAACTAACCGAATCAAACTCTATAATCTAGAAGTGTCTAGAACAAAGAAAAGAGTGCTAGCTCTCTTCTTTGTTCTATGGAGAGTAGGATGGTGGATAGAAAATGGAGAGTAAGAAGATGAGAAAGATGCGAAAATTTCTTACTAAGTTGTTTTTTAATCTTCTTTTTAAAAGCCATTCTCATGATTGTCATCTTACTTGCTTTCTACCTTTTGTTTTTGTCTTTTAGCATTTTTGTCTTTTATCATTTAAAGACAACAAATGCATAACTTTAAAGAACTCTCCTTCATCTTCCACATTACATATATCTTTTATATATATATATATAAATGCTAAGGTGGTCCAATCATATTGGAATCAGTCCTACCGAGTCCCGAGTATGGAAAAAACACCAGAGACCTATTTCAGCAATATCGATGTTGCGATCTCGTCGAGACATATCCCGATATCGTTAGGATCCATTTGGCTCTATTGCTTCCATATAATGGATCTCTATCCAAAACCATTTTATGAATCCTCCGAGTCACTGTTATGCGTGTGATCCATTAGGTTCTCGGTTATATTGGCCGCTTGGATTAACATTTGATCCAAGCAAGTCATGAGCGGCATCTAGCAATACATCATGACCCCCAATTGACCGAAAAGTATGTGGTTTGATGAACAAATCCATGCTCATCACAAACCATCGCACGAACCTCACATAGACAATTGTTGTGCAATTCGTCCTTTCACTATGCTATACCCTACTTGGTTATCAATATGGGCAAAGTGTCAACTCTCATTAAACTAACTACATCAAATCTAGCCCAAGTGATATCAGCTCTCGTCCTAGGACTCATTACTTTATATGTCAATGAAGACATTCTTTATGACATATGTATTCTGGCCAGAGATTTTTAAGTAATGACCCCTATAAAAGGCTGTGGGTATCATCTTCTGCTATCATAGAAGTGGTGAATCTTCTATTGGCTACTCAATTACCTTCGAGCAACCTCTACAAGGTACTAAGGAATGGTATCAAAGCATAGAATCGATATTCAAGATATCCTTGGGTGCCTCAAGTCTAAGGATACTTGCATCATCACTATGATGAGATTATCACTGGCATTAGAATAGGACATCCATATGATGATCTCATGGTAAATCATCCAGTGTACTTAGTACATCTAGTAAGCATCCACATCTCAACTCTAAACATCTCATGTTCACAGTTTCTGAGATCCACTGCTTGATCAAATCAAGGAGTTTGACATGTGTTAGTCTATCTAGATTAACGATGTCTAGTCTTATTAATCATTTAACTAGGGATAATTTAGATACTGGCATAATTGCACATGATAGGAATCTCAGTAGTATGATCACATCATGATTTCCTTCATGCTATGTCATATATCATGGACTTCATTAATTTGCTTATAGATCAATATCAATTCATAAATAATGAACACTAAATTAATGAAACATGCCTTTCTTTATTATTGAAAATAAAGTCTGTACATAACTTTGTACAAAATGCGCTAAAGGCGATTGCCTTTAGGGCACTACTCTAACAGTACTTAGGTTGTTAAGAACACCAATGAATAGTTTATTTCTTCTTCGGTAGGAGAGCCATTTGTTACTCCACATACTGATTCTTCTTTATATTGAATTGATAAGAGGAGACTTGTAATCCTTAGATGTAATATAGAGAATATGGGAACTCCTAGATACTTGGAGAGGAGTGACTCCAGCTTTAATCTTCCAGCTCTAATAATATGAGATCCTATATTGTGTGAAAGTTACATTAAGCTCTTGTCAAGGTTATACTCTAGTCTTGAGATCTCTTTGAAGGAGTTTATGGAATTGTTCATAAAGTCAATTGACTTTTTATCTTTGCACACGACCTTAATAAATCATCAGCAAAGGCAGGTTACAAAATTATGAGTTCCTTACATCTGTAGTGGAACTTAAAACTTAGATTCCTGTTGATATTATAATTGGTAATTCTATTGAGTATCTCCATTGAAGTAGTGAAAAAAAAAAGGGAATAGGGTATCCCCTTACCTTAGCCCCCTTCCTGACTTGAATAGATTATAAGGTTCACCATTAATTATCACTACATAGGAGACTATTGTAAGGCATTGAGTGATCTAGTTAATAAACCTATAAGGGTTACCAAGTTTTTGAAGTGCATTTAATATGAATTCCCAACTTCCTATAACAAATTCCTTGGTTAAATCTATTTTCAATGCATAAGTTTTGATTTTTTTATTGCTAGAGTATCCCTGAAGAGTTCTTAAGTTATGTAGATGTTATAACTAGTATTACTACCCTTGACATAAGCTCCTTGACCTAGATTGAAGAAATTTTGTGGAGTTTCCTTGAGTCTATTAGCTAATACCTTTGATATCGCCTTGTAGATGACATTGAAAAACAAAATTAGTTTGTCTTCCCTCAAGTTTTCTAAATTAGAAACTTTAGGAATCAAGTTAATTTATGTTTTGTTTAACTTAGGAGACATATAGCTGGTGTCAAAGAATTGAATGACTCTTTTAATAAGTAAGGAGCTAGTGGTGCTCAAAAGGATCAAAAGAATTATGCATTAAAATCGTATGGACTTTAGGATTTGTCAAGGATTAGTGAGACTATAGTAGATGTTGGACCCTAAATTTTTTTATTTTTTTATTATTATGCATTCATTGATTTATTTTATTTATTTATTTTCTTAAAATTTAGTCATTAACTTAGAGAGCTAGAATTTAGAACAGAAATGTTAGAATTAGTTAGTGTATTAGACATAAAGGACAAAAGAAGGGGTAAAATGGAAAGGACAAGTTAAATGAAGGGTAAACTTGGAAGACCAAGACAAAGAGTGGTCTTAAATAAGAGAGAAAGGAGAGAGTCGTCAGAAGAGAGAAAGAAGAGAGAAAAAATGTGAAGGAAGAAAAGAAAAGAGAAGGAAAAATCGTGGAAGCTAGGAGAAAGAAGAAGAAGGAAAAGATTTGGGCTAGT
>JANQAP020000051.1:819425-832528 GCA_026874005.2 Erythroxylum coriaceum
TTTTTTTTTTGCAAAGCAATGACACTTTTTGTATAAAGTGCTAATATTTTTATAAAAATTGATAATATTTTTTAATAGCGTAATGATATTTCTATAGAGTTAGAGCATTTTAGCATTTGTAATATAAATAGGTGACACTTACAATATTAACTAAAAGGTATTTTTTGTATGTAGTGATGATATTTTTTTGTATGATATCATATTATTTTTGGTATAATCTAGTAGTATTTTTATATAGTATTGTGGTATTTTTTATATAGTGTAATAATAATTTTTGTATAATAACATTGTATTTTTGTATAATATAGTAATATATTAATTTTTTATATTTTAGAGACCCAGATATACCATATTAGTAGCTCATATGGTGCCCATTAATCTAAACCTTTGAATTTTTGATATTTGAGTGTTTAATGCATAGACTTTAATATTTGTTCCACATTAAAATTTCTCATTTTTTTCAATCTTACTATATAACCATAACTATTTTTCGTATTTTTATAAACTCAGGATAATATATTATTGAATTGGACAATGGACATTTAGATAGTAAAATATGAGACGTAATTGAGTTTGTAATTATTGTGTACTTTAATTTTTAAGATTCTAAACAAGTTAAGGAGAACATGAACTAATAATGCCTCTAGATAAAAATTAATTATAATAAAAAACATAAAAATAAATTAATAATTCAGTTGAAATTTTAATAATGCAATGAGGCTCCGCTCTCACACTCGAAGCTCTCAGGTGATTGGGTTGTTAAGGCTCCTAGTTTGTGGTATCTGAGCCTTCGCTCGTAAATACAGGTTAGACATTGCTGTACCTGTACTCACGTTGCAGACCAACCAAATTTCCATTGATAAGAACCCTAACTTCATCTCAACTGTTTCTCGACCACATAAACAAGGGGAAAAAAAAAAGAAAAAGCAATGTGTGGTCTTAAGGTAGTTTCCACCAAAAGGGAAGAGGAATGCGATGACGTTGTCTTTTCCAGTGAGCTTGACCATATTCCATTGATTCAACGCAGAAAGCTTTTGCTGGCCAGGAATCGAATTCCAACAGCGTGAGATGAAATTTTTGTTCCCTTTTAATCCTTTACATATTATTACTTTTTTGAGGGGTTGTTGTTAAACATCAACATTGATTGTAGTTTTTTTATGTTCGCAGTTTTCATTATGCCAATAACGAAGATGGGAGCTTTAATTCACAGGTAATTCAATGGATTACGTTCATTTGTCTTGCTCTTTAACTGGTTTCTTGAATTGATGTGATGCTTTTGTTTCTTTATGCATGAGGTCGTTCGTGTGGATAAAATTTCTTGTATTGCTTTTGCTTACACGTAAAGTTGGCCAGTTTGGTACTCAGTGTTTCGCCCCACAGTTATTTTAGAAGCATGCTATTAAAGGCATGCTTGATCAAAGGATGGAATGTGTTATTTTCATTAGTAAGTGGAATCTTTTGAGTGATAATTTATGCTATCGTGTGTTGCCATGTGATAGACAGGCCAATAACTCATAAATGGGCCAAAGCTACTTTCCTTAGAAGGCGGATTATCTGATACTTGTTGCCTATTGTTTTTTGCGTCTGAACTATTCAATTTATTAAATCCTCTTGACATAGGATGCCATGAAATGCTTGATTATTATGTGAATGTTGAAATTGGATGTTTGATATAATTACTATGTCAATTGTGAAGATAGTGCTTCGAATGGTTGTCTAGAACCTTTTGGCAATTTTGGGTTTTTTTTTTTCTAGGACCTTTAACCTTTGTGTTTTCAACAACATATAAATATTTGTTTTGCAGGGCCCTTCTGCTCAAATCATCTGTGAAGCCATAGATCAACACTTGTTACATCAACAAAATCAAGAGAACAAGAATTCCTTAAGTGATGCTGGTAAAGATGAATGTGATAGAAGCTTGTACCCTGTCCATTCTGATCAATTTTCAGAAAATGATACTGGCCAAGACTTGGATATCTCAACGATTTGCATTAGTCAGGGTAGTAAAGTATACTCTACTTCAGATCAGGTAGTATCTAGAATAGTGTTGTATTAATTTGGTTCAACTGGAGAAAACCAATATGATTGCTTGTTACTTTTACCTAAAAGTTGGTGGTCTTGGATAAACAAGCCAAAATAAAGAGAGCTTTACTAATGTCTTGTAGAGATCATTAGATGAAAGGCCAAGTGGTTCTGTTGACACTCATCAGCAAGCCGCAAAACTCAATAGCAGTCTCACCAATGTATTTGCCAATGATCTGGATCACATTACACTTAAGAAGCGGTTAAGGATATTACTTAGAAGGTGATATCTTGCTTTTTGTGATAGCTGTCTCCAGTATTTTATCAGCCCTTGAATCAGATTTAAATTTGTCTCATTTGGTATCGTAATTTATTTGCTGCTGCTAACTATTGTGTTTCTTTCTTAATTTTATTTATTTTAGGAAAATGTTGAACGCCACACAGCTAGAATCGGAGGTACAGGAGTTCTATCTTGTCTAAGTAATGATCATGGAAGCAAAAATGCATAGCTATTGAGCTGATGGAAAAAGATCCCTTCACTTGTTAAGATACCAAATCTAGGCCCACAACTATCTACATTTTGAACGAGAACATGAGTGTAAATTCATGTTTATTATGATTTAATTTGTTAAAATTCATGCATGCTCCATCATATGTTTATATTTCCATTGTTCTGTACTTCAAAACTGATAGGCTGAGTAATGATAAGTAAATTGTCTTTCAAACCACAATGATCAGTGCGTCATTGCTATGATAGATTAAGTGGAAGTCGATGGTTAGCAACATGGCTACAGGTAATATGATACTGCAGAATTATGGTTGTCTACAGTGCTGATACATTGATTTGCAGTTACACTGTTCATTTTATATGATCACAACTTTCTTTTCCCGAAGGATGCTGTTGTATTGCTATTGTATTGAAACAGAGCAATGTCTGCTACTTCTCCTAGGGAAAACCAATGGGGTGGAACTTAAACCATGGAAGAGATTATTTGCCTCCCAACCCAAAAAACCTGCCTTGTTCAAAGCAGATGAAGACTGAATTGTTGGAAGACAATGAATTGCAGAACTTAGTCAGTGATGAAATAGTTGAGTTATCAAATACTTTACCAATGAAGGTTGAAGTGAATGAACTTTACAAGGACAACAAAGACCATATGCAGTTGGGAGATAGAATAAAGATACAAACAGATGGAGATTTTGAATCTGATACCTTAGGAAGATTTCAATGCTTAAGGAAAGGTGTTCCTTTAAATGTTGAGTGTGATCAAGGTTCTTCTGAAGTTCCAAAGCCAATGAAGAGCAGCCGTCCTCGGAAAAGGAACAAGACTGCCACGTAATAAATTTTCTTCATTTCTTTATCTTCCCCCTAATGGCTTTAATATTGATACCCAGTATCGATAATTGTTTGTTACCCAAAAACTTCAGTGATTCAGTTGAAACAGCACTGGAAGAAGATGCTCCTGGTCTTTTACAGGTAAAAAATACGAGTTGTCCTTTCCTTTCTTGAAGAAATAACATAAACTATGTGTCAATGTTGTCAGGCCCTAATTGGTCAAGGTGTAAATGTTCATGAAATTAAGCTTTATGGAGAAACTGAGGATGATGAAGCTATAGATGAATCATTCACTGAAGACAGCTTTGCCGAATTTGAAGCTGTAATGTCAAAGGTTGGCAGCTTTGACTTAGACTTTGATGTCTATTGATTTATGTTTCTTCTGGTTAGCATAGGATCTATGTAACATTATGTATTTGTTTCATCATTTTCTTGGTCTATGTTTCAACATCACTAAATGGTTATTATTTCATATTAGGCATTTACACTGAGGAGCATGTACTGGCCACTGAATATTAGAACAAGAAAATTTTCTTTGGTAGACTCAAGGTCTATAATTACTGATTTGGAATCTGGGAGTATTTCTTTCGTATGTTACGTGCAAGCATGAGTATTTGTTATTGGTTTCACTGTGTTTCTACATTTTTCGACAGCTATTTCTTCAACGAAATTCATTTCTTAAGCTTGCTCCTATAAGGTGTACAAAGGTTTCAAAACCCACTTATTGCTTGGAATGTCTATTCTCACTCGTGGAGCAGGTAACAAGTTTAGTTGAATATTGCCTTTTAGATCGTAATGTTAGATCTTGTCTTTAACATCCTCATTATTAATTTTAGCGAAAGCTTTTCATCACTGTTCTTTTATTGGTTTTCTTCCTTTAGACACGATATTTACGATTCCGTAACTGGCCTGCTGAATGGGGTTGGTGTCGAGACCTCCAATCATTTATATTTGTTTTTAAACGCCATAACAGGTATCTTTGCAACAGAAGCGTTCTTTATGTTGATTGTTTTGTTTATATGTTCAAGAAAAAAAGAATGCTATATAATTCCACTTGAATGCAGAATTGTGTTGGAACGCCCTGAATATGGCTATGCAACTTATTTTTTTGAATTGGTGGATTCTTTGTCCATTAACTGGCAGATCAAGAGACTAGTGACTGTTATGAAACTCACTAACTGTGGCAGGATTTCTCTAATTGAGAACAAAGCTCTATTGGTAATTTCTTGTCTCCTTTGGGTACTTGGTACATAGGTTAAAGCAACTATTGTGGCTATCTTCCCATGCTGTTGCATTTGGTTTTTGAGCTCAGATACAAGTGCCTGTGACTTACAATGCTATAGGTGTTCATGGGCCAAAATTGAGTATTTCGCGAAATCATCATAGCTGTACACAAGCTTGATGCCAATTGAAAACAAACCATAGTCTTCACAAATCCTGCCAGGTTTACCTTGGGATTTTAATTGAGTTTTATTATAAATGGATGATGAGCGAGGAAAAGTAGTTTAGTTTTTTACTTGTTAATTTTTCTTATTAGAAAACAGATTGAAATAATTTTTATTTCAGCTTTGCCTGTGTTGGTTTAGGATTTAATTCTTTTAGGGATAGTAAAACCATATTAGCACAGTATTTAGTTTCCAATAGGGTAATTCAAATTAGAGTCCTTGTTTTAGTAGGATTAGGATTAAGGTGACAAGAGGTCATAGGGTTGGATGTTTCAATTGTAGAGAAGAGAGAATTTTCTAGTTATGAATTTAAGAGTTGAAAGTGTTAAATTTTAATTCTTAGGCACTTCATGTCATTCCTAGTTCTTTGTAAATCCTAGATATAATTTCTATGTAGAGAAGAGAGAATTTTCTAGTAGTCTTTATATAACCTATGTTTGAATTTATTTTCTTCATTAATAGTTACAAAATGTTCCAAGTGTACTGTCTTGTTCAGTTCTTCGAGCATAAAGCTGCGTAATGCATTCCTTTTCCCAATTATTATTCTTTTCAAAATTATAATAACAGAAAAAATACGACAATAACAAACAAATAATGAAAGAAAACTTCCTAAAATTCAGCCATAATAAGCGTATAGCCATATTCAGTCCAAACTCAACTACTCTCTCATTCAACCCATGAAAAGTGTTGTCCCTTGCATTTAGCCCATGTAATCCAAGTATTAATACTTCGTGATTATCTCCATGTACTACCATTCTTGAAATGCTCCCGCATCATTCTCTGCTTCTTCTAAAGAAGTTGTCCTCAGCTCTTTAAGTTTGTCATCCTTAAGATAGGGAGAAAGGTCACCAATGTTAAATGTAGCCGAAACTCGATAATCTCCGAACAAGTCTAGCTTCTAAGCATTTTCTCTAATTCTCTTGAAATATGCAATGGGATGCCCTTGTTGGAGAAGAAGAACACCTATTTCCACGTTGCTTACATCACATTCAACGTCAAATAATTCTTTGAAGTCCAGAAGTGCCAAAATTGGAGCATTGCACAATTTGTCTTTGATCAGCTCAAATGTGTGTTGTGAATTACTTTCACATTAAAACCTACCTTTCTTCAAATACTCGTTAATAGGGGATTGTGCCTAAGTTTTTAATGAATCGCCAATAGAAAGAAGCCAACCCATGGAAACTTTGCACTTAGAGAAAATGTTGTTGGAGTTGGCCAACTTCTAATAGCTTCAACCTTAGCTTGATCCATCGAGCTTTCCTCACAAGATACAACATATCCAAGGAAAACCACCCTTGAAGTCATGAATTTACACTTCTCCATCTTCCCAAACAGCTTGTACTCTCTCAAAGTTTCAAATAGCAATCTCAAATACTCTAATTGTTTTATATCACTTTTAGAGTACACGAGAGTCTCATCTAGATAAGCAACAATAAATTTTTCAAGGAAAGGATGTAGTACGTCGTTATGAGGCCTATGAAAGTACTAGGTGCATTGTTAGTCCAAAAGGCATGACTAACCACTCATACAACCCATACTTGGTTTTAAATGTTGTCTTCCATTCATCTCCAGGCATGTTCGAATTTGGTGATACCAATCTTAGGAAACACCTTATGGCCATGTAACTCATCAAGCATATCATCATGCCTAGGAAAGGGAAACCTATACTTATAGTCCTGTTTTTTATGCACATTTTCCACGACTCATGTTTCTCTGGAACTGACAATGTTGGAACGATGCACGGAGACATGCTCTTGCAAATGTAACCACAATCTAATAACTCTTACACCTGCCTTTGCAATTCCTTGGCTTCATTGGGATTCAATCTATAAGTAGGCTTATTGGGCAGTGGCGCACTTGACACTAAGTCATTTTGATGCTCAATCCCTCAAAAAGGAGGCAAACCCAGTGGCTAATCTTCGGAAAACACACATGAAAATTTGTCCAATAGTTGTTGCAAATCTGGATGAATTTGTATGGCCTCCATCCTTTTAGCTTCCTTTAAAACCAATGAAAAAGCCTCCTTATATTCTCCCAAATCCCTTAAAAATTCAGTTCTACTAACAACTAGCAGCTCCTTGCTTTGTTTGCTTTCTTCTACATTGTAAATTTTAAAAGATGGTAACGGCAACAAAGTGATTCGTTTTGCATCCTTCTCGATCGAATAGGAATTTCTAAATCCATCATGATTTGCCCTCTTATCATCTTGCCATGGTCGCCCAAGAAGGATATGGCATTCATTCATTGGAATTACATCACAAAGAACATTGTCCTTGTACTCGTTTCCAATCGAAAATGTCACAACCTGTTTAGTTGCCTTTAAATCATTCCCCAGTGTATGGTCTAGGATGCTTCTTAGTAAACAAGTTCAGTTTCTCAAATAAATAAGTTGAGGCAACGAGTACAACTTCCACTATCCACAATTAAATTGCAAAGCTTACCATAAACTATGCATCGTGTATGGAAAAGTTGCTCATGTTGTTGTGCATCTAAGGGGACACTTTCAGCCTTTAGGACACATCTAATCATCAAAGACTCCCTTTCCTCATCGGCCTCCACTTTCGAATCTTTGACAACTTCATCCTCAGCGTCTCCTTCTTGTGGGGCAGCGTCTCCTTCTTGTGGGGTAGCATGGAGTTGTCTTGAGATTTCTTCCTTAACCTCTTGCATCTCTTGAATCGTCAAGACTTGCTTGTAGGGTACTCATGTTAATAATGCCTAAACCCTTGACTCTTTAAGCATTAACGCTTGATCTTTTCTTGTGGTTGAGGCTAGACATTCACTTTTTATTTGCTGTTGTTCTCTTTCTTTTTGCCAAAATTAGCCCGTTATGAACTCGAATCTACCTTTTCTTTTGCACTAGTTCTGCTTATATTAGTCATGGATTTGCTTTAGAAGTTAGTATAGCCTTTAACAACCGTTTTACTAAAAGGCCTCTTCTCTTGTTAAGAGCAAGAGGCCAAGTAGTAAGACTTAAGAGCAAGGTGCACGCCTCCTCAAAAGTGCTATAAGTCGAAACCTCCACATGATTTGCGATCCAAGGCTTCAAACCTCCAATGAAGCCTGCTATACCCCTCCACATCACAAAGTAAGGCCAACTTCTCAAATTCTCTAATATACTCTTCCACACTCAAGTTCTCTTGTTTGAGCTTGGTGAGATGTATATTGAGATCTTGCTAATATTCTCAAGGAAGGAACTTCTACCTCATATGTTTCTTAAGTATTTGCCATGAGCCTATTTCTTCCTTACCCTCTTATGCCGCTTTAGATTCTCGTACCAAATACTTGCAAACTTAGTGAGCTTGAAAATCGCCACCTTGAACAACTTCTCATCAAATCCTTTGTACTCAAAGATCCTTTCGGTTTTCCACATCCACTTGAGGAATCTTCAGGGTCTAAACTCCCATCAAAATTTGGAAGTTCAAATTTAAGTTTACGGTCTTCATCAATTGGTTCTTGGTTCCAAGAAAACTGGTTCCAGTTTTGCTTGAATTCTCCAAGTCTTCAAACTTGGCTTTACTCTTTCCTCTATTATACTGAATAACTCGACAAACCATCCCTTCAATATTATCTCTCGTCTCTTGAATACTTTTCTCTGCTAGTTCCATGCACTGCCTAAGAGCTTTTGTCAGTTTTGCAGCTTGCTCAGCCATGACTTATTTAATTAACTTCTTTAATGCTTCATCGTTGGCCATATTGCAAATCACAAACCAGATTTAAGAACAGACCAAAATTATGTGACGCTTGAGAAAGCTTCAAAACACAACTTTGATACTACTTGATGCATTTGGTTACTCAAGAAAATAAATTTGAACGTGTTGAATAAAAGAGAAGAAAGATAGAAAAGAACTTGAGTTCAGCTCTTCTAAAGACGCAACACCAAATATATTAACCCAAGGGTCGTTCCTAACCTCGGGCAAGAAACTAAAAAACACACATAGGTGCTTGTGAGAAGACTTTCAACCTAAATTTTATTGCCTAAAGTTTGCTTTATTCATTACAATGCTCCCTATTTATAGAGGTCTTGAGCTTCTCTATTCTTGAAGAGGGAAAGAAAACTAAAATCTTACTAAAAATCAGTTAACAAATTTGTCTAATTTGATTAGGAAACAAAGAAAACAAATATGCCTATTTTGACTGGGAAACAAAGAAAACAAATCTGTTTAATTTGTTAGGAAACAACGAATAATACTTGGGTGTCAAGCAAACCTACGGTATAGCTCTTTTCTTGATTATTATCCTTTCTAAAATCATGATAACAGAAAAAAATAAAAAACAACAAAATAATAATAAAGAAAACTTCCTAAAATTCAACCATAATAAGCATGCAACCCATATTCAGTCTAAACTCAACTACTTTCTCGTTCAGCCCATGAAATGTATTGTCCCTTGCTTCTAGCCCATGTAATCCAAGTATCAATGTCTCATGATTATCTCCATTTACTATTCTTAAATGCTCCTGCATCACTGTGCTCCGTGTTCAATTTTAAATTGGTGTGGAAGGTATCCTCTTTTCCTCCTGCATCGACCTCTTGACGAACAAGCTTCCTGTGTATTGATGTTATCCTCATCTCTAAGTCATGCAGTTGATTTTGCATCTTCTAGATAACAAAAGTAATTTACAAATTTTATCGGTTGGCTTTCATAGGTCAACTGGATAAGGAGTCAATAATCTTGTTTTTCAAGTTTGACATGTACATATGATATCGAACTTTGATTATTATGAGTTTATTCTTTAACTTAACTATTCTTTGTGTATGTCATTAAGGTATTAAATTGGTCCAAACATTTTTCAACTTTACCAGGTCAATTGAAGATAGGAATACAGCGATTTAAAAAGTGTTTTCTTGTCATGTATTTTGGGCTTGATTCTTGGTGTATATTACATTTCGGATTCTTGTTCTTTCATTCATCATAATTTAATCTTTTGAAGATGAAGATACTGTTTATTGTATTATGAGTATCTGTTCAATGAACCTTGCTGAGCTAATTTTAGACATTGGTAAATGTTGGAATCTCAAATGAAACTTTGCCTTCTTTTGTGCAGATATTTTGATGTGTTTGATATTTGTAGTTTTTTTCTGTCTACTGCTTCATCTATGTTTTGAAGCTGTGAAAATATGGGAAAGAGGATTTGCAATTTGTAACCTTATATAATTAAATAATGAATGGAAAATCCTTAATAGCCTATAAAACATGAATTCCAATAGAATCTCAGTCCTAGCAGATGGTGAATTCGTCACTAAGACAGACTCTAAGAAATTATTGGACGGTTTTATTTTCCTCTTCTAAGCTACTGTTGTGGCGGTTACGCTGAAAAGTAGTATTCTTGGACTGTTTGAGCAATTAATGAAGCTTGTACTTCACCTGTTTAATCACATGGTTGTATCTTTTTTCTGAAAGGTTAATTAACAATCTTATGTTCCCTGCTTTCTTCCTCCTGATCTACTTCTATCTGTACACTCTGTTAGACTGGCTGTTTCTCTTTCTTTTTTGATTGAAAAAGATACAAAATAATTGAGTGGCTCTTTTCATTAAGATCAAGGGCGAGATGCATTTACAATTTCGAACTCAAGAGATCAACCCTGTATAATTGGGGGAGGGAGATGCCATTTTCATTGATGGATTACTATGTCTGATTACGTTAATTTTCTGGCTTGTTTCTTTCATCAAGCCCTCATTTATTTAATTTTTACTTTTTGCTTCTCATATATTTGGTTGTGCATATGGTCGAAGGTTGGACAAGACTTGAGCGAAGGGGAAGCACAGGTATTAACGCAGTATGGTTGGATACCCAATAGTGGCATAGCAACTATGCTCAACTACCGCGATAGAGTTGTCCATGATAGGAAGAGTGAAAAAGACCGCTCGGAGTGGAGATTAAAGATAGGTAAGCTACTGATGAATGGCTATAATGGTGGAATTATTGCTTCAACTAATCTCCTCTCTAATATTGCTGAATATAAAAACAGTAGCCAGATTAAAATGGGGTGTTTAACACCGCCTTGATATGTATAAACACGTGCAACCTACTTTTAGCAATTTTCCTTGTGAGGTCTCTCGTTGTCCTTATTGACGCATTTGTGTAATATATAAAACGTTTGCCTAAACTTTGTTTGATATTCGTTAATTTTTTGTCTCCATCAATTGAGTGATGTTTGTTACTGATATTGTGATATGACATTATGATTCCGTATAGGGCTTCATTAATAGGTTGCCTTGGAAGCTTTGCCACTTAATGACAAAGTAATAGGAAAACTCGTGTTTGTATTATTATGTATTGGAATTATTTTATTGGAAGAAAAATGTCAATTTCGCCAAATGAAATGAAGAAGAAACTTTGACAAATAGATGGGTTAATTATAGACGGCTGAATTGTTGAACCTCTTCATACTATGTGTTATATCCTTTTTTCTTACACGGAAATTTGTAGTTCTAGTTTTAGGGTTACAGGTTGGCCCAATTTATAAAGGCACTCAAGTTTGGTATGAAATTCGATTGGGATGGCTCATACTTCTTGACTTACATTCAAGGTTGAATTTATTCAAATTTTTAAAAAAAAAAATTCATGGTTTGTATGAGAAGAATGTAAACTAATAGTACAGATGACAAATCCACAATCATCAAAAAAAGATTTTATGCAGAACGAGTGGACTAATGTTGTTATGGAAATTGAATTTCCTGACAAAATAAGCATTTTAAAAGTTAAGAAAGTTATGTAAGGAGAGATATTAAGAAAGTTAAAGAGAGAATTTGAAACCTTAAAATAGATAAAGAATAAAAAAGGTTGACTGTCTGCTAAACTTAAATAGAGAGACAAATGTCGGTTGGTGGTAAGGCGTTGGGTGACAACAACTGAACAAAGTTGCAGTTTTGTTTAGTTGTTAGATTAAGTATTGTCGTTGAATATGTGAAAAGTTTGGGTTTTGGGTCAGGATAAACTGGGTTGTAGGTCCAAGCCTTTGATCCTATTCCGAAGTTTGAGTTTTTTTTTAAATAATTTGAATTAGATTTTAAATTCAGTCAAATATATTAATTTTAGACTCTTTTTTTTTTGTTACGCCTAACGTAGGTCACTAGACTGGCAATGCTTGATTTGTTTGATAAGAGCAAAAAGACTTATTGAAATTTATCAGTTACATCAAAAGAGTTGTGATTAGGAAATCTAATTACTTTTAATTATTTAATCAATATTTTACATTGATCCAAATTAAATTGTTTAACTTTCAACCCATTGCTATGTCTAAGACAAAGCTTTGGCTTTATGACATTTTCTTCAAAAAGACTATGAATCATTTTTTATTTTAAGCCTCGAACTTTTTGGTATTTTCTTAAATTACATAAGATTTTATTATATCCAAATTTTTTATTAATTTAGAAAACATGATTCCAAAGAAACTAATTCCTAAAAAAAAATTCCGTTTAAAATACTTATAATACACAAATAATTTTGAACATAAGTTTTTCTACAAAAACATAATTTTGAAGCTTTATTTCTAACCCCTTGTCAAACTTGATCTTATGTTGAGTTTCTTGTTGGGTCTCTCTTTTGGACTCAAATCTTCTGTGCCACTTTTCCTGTGCTCTCATGTGCCAAACAATATTTAACCATACAATAATTAGGAAAGAAAAAAATTGGATGATTGAGATCTTATTGACACATAGGAGTACAGGAATAGTGGTATAGAGAATTTGAGTCCCTCTCTTTTAGGGTTGCTTTGACGAATCCTCTGATTATGCATTAATGGAACTTTATGATCATGAAGATCCTCCCACTCATGTATGACTAGAAATGGGTTGAGATAAAATAGACAAAATTAATTATAATGGGACTTAGACATAAGTTTGAAATAAAGCATAAACTAAAGAAACCAACGACACTATCTAAACAAATATTACATGCAAATAGGCCTAGAATTGTTAAAAATAACATAATGTACTATAGTTGAGGTCTAAACAAAATAAGAACGAGCCTAATGAACAATCTAATTGCTCTTTTGGACTTGATCAACCAAATAATATTACGTAGCTTGGTTAGGGTTTTTTTAATTTCTATTAAAATTAAATACCTTAACTATGATTAAATTCAAACTCCAATTATAATTAATTTAATTTTAATGAAATTAAATATCTCATATTTGTTCCCTAAAATTTCTCAAACTTTATAATTAAGTCCAACTTAATTTAAATTGATTTTTCTCATAAACTGCTCTTTATGTATGACCCATTAGGTTTCTAATATATTGATAATGATTATAGATTACTATTCTAATTCATAATTAGAATCAGATCTTAATTTT
>JANQAP020000051.1:832628-847284 GCA_026874005.2 Erythroxylum coriaceum
ATTTAATTTTAATAAAATCAAATATCTCATATTTAATCTATAAAGTTCCTCAAACTTTATAATTAAGTTCAACTTAATTGAAATTGATTTTTATCCTTTAAACTGCTCTTTATGTGTGACTCATTAGGTTTCTAATATATTGGTAATGATTAATATATATATTAAAGATAAATTAAAACTCCTTTTAATTTATTTTTAATTCTCCAATTAAATAATTTATAATCATAAATCAAGATTGACATATGTCATGATCACCAAAATATCACGAATGTCAAAGTGGTGTGACTTAACTTCTCCATGCATGATTATGATGCATAATTTAATCTTTTCGTCATTCAATATCCCAATTAGACAGAGTATGGATATAGTGTCTACTCTTTTGTATCTAATCATATTCGTTCTTGCTAATTAGTAATTGATTTATAATTGATATTTGAAAACACATTTTCAAATGTCAATTCACTCTAGCGAGAGAATTGCTTAAATTACTACTAATTAAGAACAATAGAACATTTTCTCTAATTACTTTAGAGTGACGAATCATTTATTGACTTACTTAGCTATCTCTAAATGGTTCATCCTGCATCCAAACACTACCAACTGAATTATCTTAGGACAGCTCATAAGTAGCATCAAGATACAAAAATTGCCATATGAGATACTTAGGTAATTTCAAGTCTAAGGATCAATTACACAACCATCATTATGAGGAAATCCACAGACACGTAAGTAGTATTTCATTTGATATCCTTATAGTCGGGTTTGTTTAGTGAACTTATTCTCTAATAAGCACCCATACAGTAGTTATCTCCATACTTTAATTTATAAGATCAATTACTTTCTTCACAAGAAAGAAACATAACGTGTGCTAGTTTTACTATTTCATCAGTATCCTGTTTTGATGAAACTACAACTATGAACATTTGGGAATAATATATAAATGTAAATTGAATCTTATAATTATAATTTCAATTACACAGTAATTATTCTAGGGATTTTATCTTTAGTATTAAAACATTAAATGTAATTAACATAATACATAAAGATAAAAAATGTATTTATTAATTAAAAAATATGTAATGCATAAAATTAAAACTAACTGATTGGCTGCAAAGGCATAAACTAACAATTTCTCACTTGCACTAAAACCAACTGTCTATGTGTCTAATACCATATCCATCCATATGTCGATCATGTCTCTTCTAATACAATGACTTAGTACAAGGATCTACAAGATTTTTTTAGTGGGAACTTGCTCCAATGTTATGTCTTTTTGCTCCATTATCTCTCCGATCAACTGAAACTTCCTAACTATATGTTTGGACTGTTGATAAGACCTTGGTTCTTTTCCTGTGCAATGGCATCGTTGTTTTTATAATACAATACTATAGGCTTAACAATGCTAGGAACCATTTTAAGTTCAGTGAAGAACTTCTTGATCCAAATCGCTACCTTTGATGACTCTAACATTGAAATGTACTCTACCTCAATTATTGAATTTGCAATGGTTGTCTGTTTGGAACTCTTCTAACTTACCACACCATCATTGCGAGTGAAGATGAACCCTGATTGTGATCTACTATCATCTAGATCTGATTATAAACTAACATCTGAATACCTTTGAACTCTTAGTTCAACTCCTCTATAGACTAAGAAAACATCTTTGGTCCTTTTTAAGTAGTTTAAAACGTTTTTTTACAACTGTCCAGTAACCTTCACTTAGATTGACTTGAAACTTGCTTGTTATGCTCAAAGCATAAGATAAATCTGGTCTAATACATAGCATCACATTTATGATTGATCTAATTATCGAAGCATATGGAACATAATCTATTTTATCTTTCTCTTCTTTTGTCTTAGGACACATACTCTTTAAGAGAGAAATCCCATGTGACATGGATAAGAATCCCCTATTGGAATTCTCCATGTTAAATCTCTTTAGTACTTTGTCTGTGTATGTGGACTGGGATAACCTAAGCAACCTCTTTGATATATCTCTATAGATCTTTATTCCCACAAGATAGGCTGCTTCTCCCATATTAACCAAATCTTTACAAATTGGAGCATTGGTATATCGTTTCCAATTAGCAATATGTCATCCATATATAGTATTAGGAAAATGACTGCATTCCTAATAACCTTCTTATAGACACATGGTTCATTTACATTTTTATAAAATTAAACTTTTTAATTGTCTTATAAAAATGGTGTTCCAACTACGTGACGCTTACTTAAGTCTATAAATAGACTTTTTCAACTTTCATATTTGATTAGGAAATCATTTGGATTCAAAACTTTTAGGTTGTGTCATATACACATCCTCAAGTAAATTCCCATTGAGAAATGTTATTTTGACATCCATCTACCAGATTTCATAATCATGCTATACAACTATAACCAATAAGTTCCTTCTGGATTTAAGAATAGCTACTAACAAAAAGGATTCATCAAAATCAACTCCTGGTTTTTTTTAACCTTTAGCTACTAACCTTGCTTTGTAGGTATGTACATTACCAACCATATCAGTTTTTTCTCTTAAAAATTTAAATCTAGTAGGTACAATAATAGTAGGGGCATCCACCAAAGTCCATATTTGTTTAGCATACACGGATTCCATTTCCAATCTCACGACTTTACGCAATTTTAAAGAATTGATGTAAAAAATTGCTTCTTTAAAAGTAATAGGCTCATCAGGTACAAGCAATACATTATCATTCCCTTTTCTACATGTAGATCTAATTTAGTGGGGGGACGACACATTCTACTAGTGCGTCACAAACTATATGTCTTTTAAACCCTTTGTGGCTCTTGAACTTCTCTAGGTTAGTCCTTACTTCAACTACTTTCTTTGAGAATAAATTTTCTTTCTAAGAATGTAACATGTCTTGATAAAAATACATTTTGCTCAAGAGGATGGTAAAATTGATATCTACTGCTATTTTTTGGATACCTTACAAATTTACATTTATATTATTTAGCTTGAAGCTCATTAAATATTGCACACTTCACGTAAGCATTACATCCCCAAATCTTTAAATATGACAACCTTAGTAGTTTTCTACCAGTCCATATCTCATATGGTATCTTTTCAACAGATTTGGGTGGAACTCTATTTAAAAGTTAAGGAGTAGTTTTAATGACATATCCCCAGAAGGAGACAAGAAGGACTGCATGACTCATTATGGAATGTACCATATCCAATAGAGTTCAATTTCTCCTCTCAAATACTCTATTATGTTATGGAGTTTCGAGAGGAGTCTAATATGAGAGAATTCTATTCTCTTTTAAGTAATCAAGAACTCATGGTCTAAGTATTCACCATCTTGATTTGATCTAAGTGTTTTAATACTTTTACTTATTTGTTTCTCAACCTTAAGTCAATTCTTTAAACTTTTTAATTGATTCAAAATTTTGTATCATTAAGTGCACAAAACCATATCTAGAATGATCATTTGTGAACGTATTGAAATATGAGAATCCACCTCTAGCACAAGTGGACAAAGTTATACATACATCTGAATGTATAAGCTCTAATAATTCACTAGCACATTCTCCCTTTGTACTAAAGGATAGTTTGGTCATATTTCCAAACAAAGAAGATTCACAAGTTTCATATGATTCATATATAAAATGATCTAAATATCTTTGTTTATGTAACTTTGTAATTCTAGTTTCGTTGATATGACTTAACCTACAATGCCATAAATGAGATAAATTTTGGTTAATTAACTTTCTTTTCTTGCTATTTATGTTAATAATTGACCTTTTAAGATCTAACTCATACAAACCATTTGTAAGTAATCCAGATCTATAATAAACATCATCTTTATAAAAAGAACAACCAAATTTTTTAATAAAGACAAATCTATTCAAATCTAAATAAGAAATAGAAATACTGTTTCTAGTAACAACTAAAACATAATAACAATTATTAGTTTTATTACAAGGCCAGAAGGCAAAGCTATACCATAAGTTGCTACTATTAATAAAGCAACTCTTACTCTATTGCCTACTCGTAAGTCCACTTTGCCCTTCCTCAATGATCTACTCTATAATAACATTTGCATATTATTACGTATATGAGAACTACATCTAGTATCTAATACCTAAGAATGTGGAATAGAAGTAGAAAGATTGATCTCAAACATAAACATACCTGAAGAAAAACTTCCTTAAGCTTCTTATCTTTTAGGGTTGCAAGATAACCTGGGCAGTTCCTCTTCTAATGTCCATTGACTTTGTAGTGAAAACATGTTCCCTTATCATTGCTCTTCTTCTTGACACTATCTTCTAGTTTTATTATTATAATAAAATCCTTATGTTTCTTGTTATTATTCTTCTTAGAGCCCTTTTTCTTGCTTTTGGAAGAATCTATAACAAGAACAAAACTAGGTTCCTTTTTAAGGCACCCCTCTACAATCTTGAACATATTCAGTAGCTTGGGCAATTACATATCCTTCTGATTCAACTGGAAGTTCATAACGAATTATGAACAGCTTGAACTGAGAGACTGCAACACCATATCAATGCGCAAGTCATGATCTATGACAAAACCTAGCTAATTTTTCAATATACCCAATCATTTTCAGTATATGTACGTTCAATGAAGATTCTTCTTCCATCTTGTATTGAAATAATGCTCTGGAAAATTGATACATCTCCACCCTGCTTTGTGCACCAAACAATTCCTTAAATGCATAATTATAGCAGGAGAATCCATGACTGTCTCTGAAAGTTTGGATACATATTAGCCAACATCACGTATGTAGCTTGCTCAACTTCATCAATATAATGTTGATATCCCTTCCGAGCCTCAAATGCATCTGAACTTGGCTTTGATGGAACAACGATGTTAAGAACATATAATTTCTTTTCTTGCCTAAGAATAATTCTCAAATTGCAAAACCAATATGATAAGTTAGGTCCAATTAGCTTGTTAGCATTTATAATGCTCCTTAACGTCAGATTGGTACTAATATTTTGATTCGATAATCGAAAGATATAAAAGAGCGAGTATTAGTTTATATTATAAAATAAAATAAAATAAGGACTTTAATAAAATATTTGATTACTCTCACTATTTTATTCAAAATTATAGCCCTCACTATTAAATCGAGAAATTATCAAATAATTTCCTAGTGGGTTAGTATTCCATTCAAAATAGTTGATCTTAAGTTTACTTAACAAATTAACTAAATTTAAATTAGGTAGACAACAACTTTATCATTCACATCTTATGTGACTCTTATATCCGTTAGGTGAGTTGTCTTTGCCAAAATATATCACATATATTATTCGTAACCCTGCCCCTAAATCTATACGGATATGAGTTTGCTCTTCCAAATCATACAAAATTTAGTTAAGTGGGACCTATTAATTTAAGATAAAAACATATTCAGGTTAAAGTGACATTGAGTTTGCTTAACAAGCCATTCAATAAACATAATTCTGATTTTATTCTTAAATAATGTAAGACAACTATGCTTAATATTTAATTCAGGGTTTTAAAATTTCAGAAATTTTAAATCCTAGCAAAATAATATAATCTCATTGTAGTAATAATTTCTAACATAATCTAATTTGAAAGAAATCCTTTAAAAAATTTGCTTGACTCTAATTATTGATTTGAGAAATAATTTAATTTAATAATTCAACTTCTTGAGAAATTAAACTAAATTCCACAATATTCCCAATAATGATTATCGATTGAAAACAATTTTCAAATATTTAGAAAAATACTTTTTCAATTTTATTAGGAATATAAAATAATTTAATCTCCAATAAATTAATTTAATCGAAATTAAGACTTCGAAACATATATAAACCAAATAAAAATGTATGCAGGGTTGTCTAGCACATGTAGTGCACTTGCCAGAGCCCTTTCTGTGAGATGCAATCATTGCACGCTATGGTTTCTGTGTTAGCATCGCCACCCTATCTCCTCTATATGTCTCCTTTGCTTGAGACGCCAGCCTCATCATTATGTGTTGCTCTTTATCGCCTCTTCTGCTATTGGAAAAAACCTTTGCCATTGGTTTGAAACCATCAACAGTGGTGGTTCGCTACTAGTGGACGACTCTCCAGTGGTGATTCACCATTAGTGGTATTCAGTATCAACACGTCCAAAAAACAGCTGAGAATTTCCATAATGCACAAAATTAGAAATAGCAGATGCATATTCAATTTTTCCAGATTAGGAAAAAACATATAATATGATTTTCATCATACAATTAATTTTAGAGAATCAAAATAGTCAAAAGAACCATTCATGGCAAAAGCAGATGAGAAAAACAAGTCAATTTCAAGGAATGGATTTCCAGAAGTAAAAACAAGAAGTCGTCGAATAAAGTTTTCAGAAACACAGCTTCGACTTTAATAAAATCATAAACCTTAATTTAATTAAAACAAGATTTAAAGCCTTAATTTTTTATCAAATCAATAATAATTAAGCACTTGATTCAAGCTAAACAATTAAAAGAGGCTCTGATATCATTGTTGGAAATAGAGTGTGATTGAATGGCGTGTTCAATAAATACCACTTGGATGTCCATTTATTAGTCGTATTAGCAAAAACAACATTTTACATTGATTTGTTCATTTGAATTTAAAAAGGTTCATTACTTTGAAAAGTTTGACGCTAATTGATAGTTGTAGATTGCATCATATTTTGTAGGTAGTTTAGGATGTGTTTAATGGTTAAATTTAATTGATTAGTGCATGTTTAGGTTAGAATTTTATTAGTTAGATATTTTTGTTTTGAGTGTTTTGTAGGATAGAGCACGTGTTTGAGCTTCAATTTTATGTTTTTGAGGTGCCGTGACATGTTTGCTAGTGTTTTAGGGAAAATATATAAGAACGGAGGATATTAGGAGAAGACTTACAGTCAAATCCAGACCACAATTGTGATAGAAGCAGACGCAAGGAGCCACGATCGTGGCCTGTGCAACAAACAGCACGCCCTGACTTTCTAAACTTCATTTTTTGGGGACATTTTGGACTTTTGGAGCACGGGAAAAGTCCTAGAGTTGCCCTAATTAGAAAATGCTATAAAAAGAAAAAGAAAAGACAGCAAGGGAGAGCCTTCAATTGGCCATTTTAGGAAACATTCCAAGAGTAGAGAAGAAGAAGCTAGAGAAAGAGAAAGAGAGGAGAAAGAAGCGGGTCTTCATGGCTGCTGTTTTCCTGAGGTGTCCTGATCTCCATTCCACGTGTATTTCTTTCATCTTTGTTTTCATTTTCTTGAATCTTAAGATGAATACAAATATGTTTATGGATTTGGGTTTGATTAAGATGTTCTAACTTTCTTTTGGGATTTTACCTTGAGTTAATGTTCGTTAGTTTTGTGTCATTTTTATTAGGTGTTATGATTGATTGTTGTATCTTCATGCTTCAATAACAAACCGAGAGGGTGAGCCGAATGCAAAATGATTGGGTCAGGTTAATGAGATTTAGGTGATTTAATAGACCACGTAATCAATATAGTTAGTTATTATATGGAGAGAGATCTTATGTGAGATCCAATTGTTTATTAGAGAGCTTAAAAACTAATTACTTTTAGGACTATTGGTAATTGAGAGATTACTCGTTCAGTACTTAAACCAATAAGGGATTATTAATTAGGGCGCGTGATTATAAATCGAGAGAAAGTGATCCTCCCTTTGATAGTCTAGAACCGACACCCCATTAACACATAAATGCCTAGGTTAGCATTAATGATAGGAATAATCCCCTCTCTCATAATTTGGTAACCTTTCTTGGTTGATTTTCATTGTGACTTTTGTGTTGCTCGATTTCAATTTCTGTTTGTGTTAAACTTACGAATTAATTTCTTGATAATCACTTTCCCTTATTTTTTGTGTAATTTTATTTTCATCTTATTAATTTTCTTAGCTTTAGATAACATAGGATTAGATTAGTTCATAGTTCCTTATGTGATCGACCCTTCACATACTACATTTCACAACCTGTGCATTTACGGTATTTGAAGGCTATAAATTGTAAAGTTTTCCCAACATTAACAAGTTTTTTGGCGCTGTTGCCTAAGAGGTGTACGATTAGTTTGATTCTCGTAGTTTAAGGCATTTTTCCCACTCTTGTGTCTGTGCACTTGTATAAACACAAGAGCTACTAAAAGTACAAGTCAGATCGTTAAAGATTTAAGACTTGACATCGCCCATTTGGAATGAGCCATACGAAGTGCCAAATGCTAGGAAGAAAAAGTTGAGGAACCAATGGCAGAAGAATTTCCTTAAGACTTGCATCAAGGAGCTCAACCAAGGGCCCTTATAGATTTCTTGAGGCTGGGCTTTAATATAACCAATCAAGGTATGGCACGACCACTAGTTCAAGCTGCCTCTTTTGAGATCACACCAGCCTTTTAAATATGTTACAAATGAATGTGCAATTCTATGGATTGAAAAACGAGGACCCAAATGCATATATCGTAAACTTCTTTGAAATATGTGATATCTTTCGATATCATCAGATGTTAGAAGATACAGTTAGGATGAGGCTTTTCCCATTCACATTAAGGGATAGTGCAAAGGCTTGGTATCACTCTATTAACCCCTCTAATATCAGTACATGGGAGTAATTGGTACGTGCCTTCTTAGATAAATATTTTCCCCTTACCAAGATAACCAAAATCATCAAAGAGATTACAAACAATAGAGTAATGGGAAATTGATCTATGAAGCGTGGAAGAGACACATGCACCATAATCTACCAAGGGAATTCCTTTTGCAAACATTCTACAATGGAGTGAATCCACTTACAAGAGGCATTATTGATGCAGCCTCAGGAGGATCGTTAATGAGGAAGGTGGTGGATGAAGCTGAGGAGTTGTTAGAGGAGATGACTAACAACAATTGTCTGTGAACAAATGAGCGAAGTAAACAACTCGCAACCTTCCAAGAGAATAAAGGAGCTATAACTGTTGATCAAGTGACAGAGATGCAAGCAAAGATCAACAATCTAACTGACATCTAAACAATATGGGGGCTTCTTCCTCAGCTACTCTGAAAGCTATTAAGCTAAAATGTGAGATGTGTGGGCCAATGGATTATGATACCATTGATTGTTTCCTAATGAAGGGTCATGAGCTAGAATAAGTGAATTATATGGGAGCACAATATGGTTAAGGAGGGGGAAACAACCCCTACTCCAACACGTACAATCCTGGGTGGAAGAATCACCCAAATTTCTCTTGGTCAAACAATGCAGGAGGCCAGTCCAGACCTCAAGAACCACCTGGTTTCCAAAAAGAGAAGCCGAACAAGATGGACTCCAAATTAGATAAGATTTTAGACAATATTGGAGGCATGGAAGATGCTCAAAAGAGGCTCAAAGGTAAGTTTGAGCAAGTAACAAAGAATCACGCCTCCTCAATACACAACCTGGAAGTCCAAGAAAGCCAACTGACATAAGCGTTATTAACTCGAAATGCAGGAACCCTTTCGAATAATACCGAGGCAAACCCAAAGGAACAAATTATGGTGATCAACAGGGCCAATGAGGAGAAACTAGGCCAAACTAAAGACGATAGAGAAAAGGAAAAGAAAAGGGCTAATAAAAACTTCCTACAGAGTAAAGCTAAATTGAAACCAATCAAGGGTCATCAATGCTAAATTCCCTATCCCATTTTAGTGCAATAAAAATCAAATCTAGTCAAGGACAAAAGGGAAGCAGGAAGGCAAAAAAAACAAGGAAAGCTCCCTATTAGCTAAGTACAAACTACTTGAGAAAAAAGTTAGTAGATATCTGATCAAAGCAATGAGGAAATCCAAGGAAACCGAACTGAATTAGGTTATTGAAACGATAGAGAAATTAAAGACTCGACTCACCCTAATGGAATCTATCAGAGAGCGAGTAGAAAATGAATTGGTAGTGACATTCCTATAGAAGAAGGAGGATCCAGGAGATTTCTACATCCTCTGCATTATTGGAGGTGTTAAAATAGATAAGGATTTTGCTACTTTGGAGGCTAGCATAAACATGATCAAAGATTGGGGATAAGGGAGATAATACCCACTAAGATGTGTGTGAAGATAGTAGACAGCTCAGTTCATCAGCCAAGAGGTGTCATGAAAGATGTTCTGGTTAAGGATGAAAAGTTTACTTTCCCTATAAAATTATTTATTTTAGACATAAAGGATGACTTAGAGACACAAATGATCCTTGGACGACCATTTTTGGCCACCACTTGATCAATTATTGACGTTAATGGAGGTTAGCTGACCTTGAGGGTAGATGATAAACAAGTGTCCTTCACAATATCTAAGAATGAAAATAGTTCTCTCCAACCTACAACTATCATTAAGAGAACAGAAAATTGTGGGGAAATAGGGAATATTGATGATTAAAAGGGTTCACCTGAATCAAAAAATTCTCAAAGGAAAAGGCAAAAGAAGAATAAGAAGAAGAAGGGTGGTGGCATGCACAATCCGGTGGCACATTTACATTTTATAAGATCTGTGACCGCGCCATCATTGAAAGACTCTTGTAAACCATCATGAGGAAAAGCATATGTCAAGCTACTGATGGTAAAAGAAGCACTGCATGAGAGGCAACCCATGATTTTTATTGCTTGTTATTTCGTCTTTGGTGTTAGGCAGTTTTGAATTCTGTTGTTTATGTGTTTCAATTTTAAATACATGTCTTAGAAGAATTGAGGATCAATTTTGACATAGAATGTTATGGAAGGCAAGTACAAAGAGGTAATGATGCAAATAGGAAGTTAAGGAAGGATCTCGGAGGTTAAATGAGGAAAAGACAAAAATTAAAAAAAAGTATACAAAAATCCTTTGCCACGATTGTGGCCATCGGGTCCACGATCATGACATTTGGCAAGTTAAGGGCCACGATCGTGGAATTGAACACGTAAATTTTAGCTTAAAATTTTCCAAGTTTACCCCTCTTAACCCTTCCTTACCTCTATATTTACATCTAACCTCATTTTTCATTCACTTTTCATTCTCTCTCTCTGTCTCTAAAACCAAAACCTCACTATCCTCTCACTTCTCTCTAAACACCTTCAATTCTTTAACTCTTTCTAAACTCTTCACAACTCTCATTTGTAATGGGGTCGTGCATTAAGCAGACTGTTAAATGCACCTAACCCAAGGGAAAAGTTCAAGTATCGGGTTGCGGCCAATGGAATAGGACAATGGGTTACAGCTTACCCTTCCTAATCTTTTCAAAGGAGGAAGGTAAACGATTCTAGTCTTTTAACCTTAAGTAAATAGTTGTGCCTAAGTACTTTGACTTTGATACATTAGAAAGAATAGGATTGAGAGAAAAGGTTGAAACCTTAGGAGAAATAATTCAATGGGGAAAGTTCATGAACTTCTATTATCCTGTTTACTAAGAATTAACCTTAGAGATCTTTGCATCACTTCAATGTGACTCAAGTAACCCTAAGGAATTGTGGTTTTGGTTGTGAGGTCAACCATATGAGCTAAATTACAAAAGTTTGTGTGAAATTTGTGGATTCCCCGAATATCCAACAGTGGACCAGCATGATGACTTTTATGTCACCCGCTATTAGACCGAACTAATGAGGTTGGAGAGATTTGACGCTAAAAATGCCCACAGTAATATTATTCGAAAATCACAAACATTTGTTGCTTCACAAATTTATGTGTCAAAATCGTTTATGACAAAACTGAAACTAACAAGTGTTTGACAGGGGAGCTTTTCATTTTGTGGTGCATGGATCATGACATCCAAGTTTGCACCTCCACTTATATATTCAATGCCATTACTACTACTTTAAGTAGGAGTAATAATTTGCGCATGGCGAACTTGGTCACGGCTGTTGCTAAATACTATAGTGTTGAATGCAATGGACTAACTATCCATCATTCTGAGTTCATTAACACTTATCACTTGTGGTGAGTTGAAATCTTGAAGTCCCACAATATCGAACTTTGGGATATCAATACCAAATCTTATGTCAAAACTAGGGCACGATGAGCAAGTTCAATTTTAGCAACACAGCAACAGGAAGAGGACTCAACCAGCGAGGAGTCTGGAGAGGAAACAAAAGAAGTAGGCTGGGAGAAAGTGTTGAATGAACTGACAAAGGCTAATAAGAGGTTGAAGAAGATTGCACAAGAGCAACAGAGACAACATAGAGACATTCTAAGCATTAAGAAATGCTTCACTGCTCAAGGAGTGGAGATTCCCCCTCTAAACAAACATACACACAACCATCACCACCTCCATCATTATGACGGTTTCATGTTCTAACTGTTTCTCTTTTAAATTCTTTCTTTATGTTTTGTTTTATTTTATTGTATTCCCACCTTATGTGTTGTTTCTTTTACGCTTTTCACATTGAGGACAATGTGTTATTCAAGTGTGGGGATGATTGTGTGTATGTTTATTTTTATTTGAATGTGAATTTTGAATATTTTATGTTGGTTTGTTTAGGTTGCATAATGTGATTTGCATGCATGTGTCAATGGATAGGATTTAACGGAATTGATTTAGCTTTGAACATAGTCTTTTAGGTTGCAAAAAGTTATTAGCTTGCGAAATTAGTGATATAGGTTACTTTGGCTAAATATACAGGTTAATTAGGATACGATAGTAGTTTATTCACCTTAGGAAGTAGTCATATTCATTTATAATTTTAGTTCAATCGAATAAGTAGCATTGCTAGTGTATTTTCATGAGAATGATCAGCTAAAGCAATAAGGTAGGTAATAAAAAATGATGAAAATCTTAAATAAATAACTGTTATACTGGCCTTCGGGTTATGAATAGAGCTAGTAGTGTAACATATCATTATTATAGAGCATATGCCGGAACATCTAGAGGACATTTAAGAACATACCCTATGAAAATGGCATGTTAGAGCAATTACATTAACTTATTATAGCATCATACAAATCACAAGTATTTAAAAGATCAACTTTTCCCATTTCATTCGCAAACATAACTTACATTGTAGCATTACATTTCATAATCTGTATATTTATAGTACCAAAAACATCTGAGAGTTTATTGTTTTTTAACAAAATGTTCTACATGAAATGAGAAAAGTAAGTAAACATAATCTACTGGACTCTTTAGATATCAGCCGACCAGACCTTTGACCCATTCTTGTTTCCAAAATTGACAGTAATAAACTTTTACTAGAATGCTTTAGTAGTTAGGTCTCCCTTGTACCTGAAAATTAACATTGCAATTTTGATGAGTTCACAAACTCAGTGAGTGAACCATCATCGATGTGCTCACATAAGTCAGAATACAACATACATCATATTCCAGCAATCTATCATGAACTGCAAACATTTCATATAATCAGTTCAGAATAATCCAATCATTTATCTCAATCATTCATATCATCAACATGTACACAAACATTGCATATCACTATATCATCACAATTCAGTAATTCTTCACAATCGTTCACATGATACATGTAAGGATATATAAATAGATGCAAATGCACATGTGACTCCACTTTTTTTTTTACTTTGTTATGACTGAGCGTCTATTTGCTATCCCGTATCCGTTATGGATACCCAACTGATTTCATATTATGTCCCTATCCATTATGGATACTAGGCTCATTAATAACTAAGCCTGTGGCTCTTTTTGCATATTTCTGAGCTTTAAGCTTTTTTTCACAGTGGTCACTCCGGCTACAACTCCTTTATCTGATCATGCATAACAATGTGATGAAATGCATCAATTCACATAATATGCTATCAATAACTTTCAGTCAATGTGCACAGTCATTTATCACATTCATCGGATCTAAGTCTAGCATTCAACATTCAGTTGAGTACACATTTTCCATATTCACATACAATTAGGAAACACTTCCAATACAATCCCGAATATCAAACTCCTCAAATCATAAATGTTCAGAATTATCACAATCATATCAATAACAATTCAATATCTAAAAGTTAATCGAAAACAATTCAGTCAAAGTGAGAAAACATCTAGGTTAACCCATAGTACACTCTAGATAAGCTATTGCTTTGATGATGCGATAGTGTCTGGATGCTGATGATCGATTTGTGCTTCTTTTGTTATGAAATACACACAGATAGTTCACACATTACTAAGGTGATCAATCATATGAATATTCAACCATACATATATATATGTGTTATGTTTAATGCACGTTTAATTGACCTTTCCGGGTATGTAACTATTCTTATATTTAACCATTCAAACATTATACTTTGTATACTACCATTTTACAATCAAGTTTGTACCTTTAAATTAACTTGATTTACTCCAAATTCATCAATAATACTTTGCAACTATCCTTGAAAATTTCCATGATCCAAAAGCCTCTAATAATACACACACAATTGGTTCTTTAAATTTGGAATTTTAGTAAGCTAAATCCATACATTCACCAAACTTTTTCTAGTAATATATACTCATACATTCACCCAATTCTCACTCATAATTACCTATGTTCTTTAATACTCATTCAGCCATTCCTTATAAACATTATTCATGTCCTAAAGATCATGTTTTCATTAAAATAACTCATTTATTCCTTTAACAAATCAAAATTTCCAGATTTGAACTCAAGTACAACAAAATAGTCCATTCTTTAGATTATGACATTAATTAACTACATAAACTTATCAAGATCTTAACCAATTAATCAAGCAACAATCTA
>JANQAP020000052.1:19895-35376 GCA_026874005.2 Erythroxylum coriaceum
TATCACAATTCAACCCCCCTTCTTGTGTATTCTTACATATTACGTGATTTCTATAATAACAAGTGATTTACTTCACTCAAGTCCTAAATCATGATGGGAACTTAATCTTATGACTTTCTTCAACATTAATAATCCCTTTGCTTTGAATCGAATCTTTGTGCTCTCTATTTAAAAAATTAAATAGAGATCAAGAAATATAGATTGAATCACAAAATTTAAATATTAAATTTTGAATCAAATGAAATAAACATACTTCATATATATATATCGACTTCCTTGCAATTGTTCAAAATATACCAATGCCCAATTTTGAGTTCGTCACTAGTTAACTCCATATATTTTTGACACCAAATGGCCTTACCTTTTGGGAGAAAACTGGCAACCCACCACCTTGATCAAAATCAAAGTTACGTTCTTGATTATTAAATCTTGTCTCCACATCATTTAAGTACATCCAATAAAATGTCAAGCATTTACTTGCTATATAAGCCTTCGCAATAAGGCCTTCAGGTCGAGCTTTATTACATATATAGCGGTTAAGAGAGCATAAAAACTTAAACAAAATATAAAATGTTAACAATTGTTACTGAGTAATAACTTTAGAAAAAAAAATAGAAGTTAATATAAATTACCTTTCAATAGGGAACATCCATTGAGATTGAACTGGTCCATAAAGTTTTGCCTCATATAATAAGTGAATTGTCAAATACACCTTAACAGCAAAAATTGATGGGGGAAACCAGTTCCAGCTAACATAGAATCAAAGCTATGTATTTTTCCATTTTTTCAAGCTCTTTTACTTTTAGTGTCTTGCAACATAAGTTCTTAAAGTACTTACCCAATCGTCCTAAAGTTACAGACATATCCTTCGATAAACACCCACATATTCTAACAGGAATTAATCATTTCAGAAGTACATGACAATCATGGATTTTCAATCTTGAAACTTTTCCTTCTTTAACATTGACACAACGGACTATATTAGATGCATACCCATCAAGAAACTTGACTGATTTAAGAAATTGACAAGAAGTTTGCTTCTCCTTTTTTGACATGTTAAAACAAGCAGGTTGAATGATGTATGACCCATTATCTCTTCTTTTCAAATGCAAATATTTTCTTATATTCATGTCTTCCAAGTATAATCTAGATATAATTGTGTCTCTTGTTTTGCCATCAATTCCCATCAAATTTACTAAAATATTCTCACAAATATCTTTTTCAATATGCATCAAATCAAGATTAGACCTTAATAGCAATTCCCTCCAATATGGCAAATTGAAAATTGTCTTTTTTTAATTCCAATTGAGCTCAATAACACTTCACTTTTTTTTTCTATTACTTAGGTGTTTGCAAGGTGTAATGTCACCCAAATGTAATAGTTAGTAAACCGTTCTCTTTATGCCACCTCATATCTATAGCTATTTTTATGGACATAACAAACCTTTGTAGTCATGGTCTAATAAGGAAGTATCTCAAGATTTTATACATTATCTTTTTCCTTTTCCCATCATCCACTCGCCACTTTGATGTCCTATAAATGGGACACTCTTTAATATCTTTATTGTCATTATGAAATATAGCATAGTCATACTTACAAACATGTATTGATATATATCTTAATCCTATGTCCCTTAATAGTTTCTTTGCTTCATAGTAAGATTTGGGGAATTTTTATCCAACAGGTAATGCATCATTGAGCAAGTCAATTAATATATCTAAAGACTTGTTACTCCATTTATTATAAACCTTAAAATGCAACAACTTAACAACAAAAGATAGCTGTGAAAATTTCAACACCCTGGATATAATTATTTTTTAGCAACTTTCAAACCTTGTGTATAATTCTTCTTGAGCAACTTTTAATAACTTCCCAAAAATATCTTCTGCAATACTACCAATTATGTTAGGCAAACTAGTTTTATTTATAGCCTCTATACAATTCCTATAATCCTCTAACATCTCGACAATCCCATCATCACCATCATCATTAATATCACAATCTTGTTCATCATTATTGTTACTATCTTCAACACCTGTATCAACAATTCTACTACAACTTTCTTCTGAACGTTCGCCATGATAAAGCCATGGAGTATAAAATTTATCTATGCCTTATATTATTAAGTGATTATATATCACATCTTGACTTTAAATGTTGACATATAAACAATCTATGTATGGACAACGAATACAATATTCAACATCCATTCTAATGCGACATCCAACTTTTTCCCATGTAGCTATACAATTAAAATTAAATAACTTAATTACTAAACGCAACCTTCGTTCTATATAATAAAATGATTTATCACTACAAGTTTATAAACTAAGTTTGAATTTAAACAAACATTACAGTATGTGGTATTGTTACACGATATGAATTAAGAAAGAGTCTTCTCATTGTGACTCCTATGCTCTTAGAATATTTCACCAATATGCCTCATGAGAGTTGCATCATAGGCTTCCAACTTATATACCACTTTAGGGGTTTATTATGCCTCAGATCATCCATAATTATACATGAATTTCTAATGTTAATACTTCTTGATTAATCACTACAAGTTTATAAACCAAGTTTGAATTAAAAAAAAACATTATGGTACGTGGCATTGTTACACCACATAAATCGAGAAAAGGTATTTTTGCTATGACTCATAGGCTTATGGAATATTTCACCAATAAGCCTCTTCGGAGTTGCATAATGGGTTTCCAACCTATATACCATTTTAAGGGTTTATTATGCCTCAGATCATCCATAATTATGCATGAATTTCTAATGTTAATACTTCTCGATTAATCACTACAAGTTTATAAGCCAAGTTTGAATTTAAACAAACACTATGGTACGTGACATTGTTACACGACATGAATCACAAAAGGGACTTCTTGTTGTGACTACTAGGCTCATGGAATATTTCACCGATAAGCCTTATGGCAGCTACATCATTGGTTTCCAGCCTATATATCATCCTAGGGGTTTATTATGCCTCAGATCATCCATAATTATACATGAATTTCTAATGTTAATACTTTTGGATTAATCACTGTAAGTTCACATACAAAATCTAGGATCTCTTTCCATTCACAAAAATTCTTCTCTATTCAAGTAGAAGATAAAAAATAAACAAAATTTTGATGACTTACCTGGACGGACGGATAATTGGAGACAACGGACGACAAACAAGGAGAGTTAGTGGATATATTGTGAAATTGGCCCTGGTTCTAATCAATTAACCTATTAGAAGAAATGAAGAACCTTAAACCAAAAAGCATATCACACAAATCAAAACTAAATGTTCATTTAGGTTGATCATACAACTAGCAATGCTTAAATGAGACTTGAATGATAAAATATATGAAAGTAGCTTCTAGGTAGGAAGGCTGAGAAAGTATGTGGAGTAATATATCAATCAAGTTCACCTAAATTCACAATAAAAAATTTTATATAGTACTTTTTATTTATTACTGTTTTCATGTCTTGTAACATAATCCTAACATATATATAGTCCTAAGGTTTTGGGCTAGAATTTGAATAAGTTCTTTTTCTACAATAATGTTGAAGGTTCAAAATTGTTTTAATAGAAAGATAGTGAAGGGAAGGATGAATTATTGTTTTTATATACTTAGCACCAACAAATTTCTCAACTTTTCATGGATTTAAATAAGATGATTAATTGAAAAATGGTATGAACTAGTTTAAATATGAAGTAGGTAGTGAAGTACAAAGGGGTAGACGTTAATAGAGTATAGATGCTACAAAAAAGTAGTACAAAAGGGCTGAGGAGACAAAGTGGGAAGTAAGAGACTAAGAGCTAGTGAATTAACAATTCAAGTAACTAGTTACTAAGGTTTCTAATAACAAACAATTTTTATGATTTTTGAAGTTTTTCGGTACCCTATTAGGTGCGAACATAAAGTATTCTTGGAGCTACAGATCTTCGATTTTCATGTAATTTGATTTATATGATAAGTTTAATTTCTATGAAAATGCCAATATCATTGAAACAAATGAGGATGAAAGAGATGACATGAAATTCTAATAAAATGAATGGAAATAGGCCCTCTAAGTGACCTATATATTGATCCCCTACATACTGCCAAGCGAAGATGTCATTGTATTTCTATATATCCCTAAGAGATCTTTCATTGAACAATCTATAGGCAAACAATTCATCCCTAACTAATAACAAAACCACTATATTTTTCCATTGTTCAGCAACATAAACACATTGAAATCAAAAATTAACAAACCATAGTGGAAAAAATACTTAACAAAACCGACGACCATATAACCTTTTAACAACAAAATTTCTCGCAAAAAAATAAAATACTAGAGCAAAGCATGGTTGACAAACCTCAACGGATGATTAATTGGAGACGAAAGATGATGGGAGAACCACTAAAGAAGACCAATAACGAAGATTAAGGAAGAAAAGGAATGACGACGAGTAATTAAGGAAGAAAATGATGAAAAATGAGCAAGGGTGGGTGAGGGTGCTTCGGCTCAAAGGTTTAAGTTTAAAGGAAAATGATGTCATTTTTCTTTAACTAAAAACGTTTAACATAAAGTTTCTTTGACTAAAAACATTTAACATAAAGGGCCCCAATGAAGTTGTTTCTTCTTATAACAAACAATGACGTTTTCATTTGATTTTAAAACATTGAAGTCAAAATAGCACAACAATGTCAATGTCGTCGTTATTCAACTTTGACACCTTTTCGCGACAATTTGGTGTAATCGTCACTAAATCGACAATAATATCGTCGCCAATTATTTTCTTATTTATGAGAATTTTTAATATAACAAACTTTTTAATACATCATTTATATAAATATTATATAATTTGTATATAATAAATAGATTTTTGTGACAGCAAATATATTTTCAAATCATATATTTAAAAAGATATTAATAAAAAGTATAAATTAATGTAATATAAATTAATTTTGTGTTTTTAGTTTTATAAAAAGGAATAAATGACATTGTTTTTATCTAAATTTATTTTTAGACTTACAATCACTGTGAATAATATTAAATTTTATTAAATTTGATTTTTAAGAATATGAAATTAATATTTAATTATGATTTCCATTTTTTACTATATGCAATTATTTTTAATTAAATTGAAATTATTATTATTATATATGGTAATTAATATAATGTTATAAGAATGTATAGATAATAATTGTAACTAGTACAATGATTTATAAATGAATAGATAATACATAAATTTTCTTATATCTTACTTATGTAATAGATTAGTCTATTTAATCATAATTCTATATTTATTGTATATAAATTTGGTATTGTTATAAAAGATTTATATATTCTATATAATTTCGTCATCAAATGTCAAGCCAAATGGTAATGGTCTACCATTTAGTGAAGATTATTTTAATCATCAGCTTATGGTATATTTCTTCCGAATTAATAAATAATGATGTCGTTTAGATTAACAATAAATGACGTTGTTTTGTTTAATAACAAACAATGTTGTTTTATACTAGGTTATTATAAACACAAAAACGAAGCTCTCTTTGTTTTTGTGTTAGTCGTCATGATTTTGAAGAAGGATCATCTCCTCTGTGGTCGTCACTGTCGATCTAGCATCGAGTCCTGTGTTGGTACTGAAAGGACTCATCCCGAACTGGAGCCCTCTTCGGAGACCCACGGTATCCCTCCAATCGATATCTAACTCAACTAAAGGGTTCCCACAAAGCCAAGTCGTTCAACTATTAAAAACCTTTTATACTTTAACTTTTAAAAGCTCGAAAAATAGTGGGAACATTTTTTCTCAAATGTTTTATTAAAAAATTCAGCAACATAATGACTGCTTTTCTAATATTCCTAAATTTCTGAAACCTACATAACAAATTTTAAAACACTTATAGTATTTCATATAGCAACTCAACTTTTGGAATGGGAACTCAAGTCCACAACATAGGCAATCACAAACACATGATTCTAAACATTTTTAAAACGTTATTGAGGACTAAAGCACTCCTAGTTCATTAAGTAAAAGATATTTACAATCCCATAAACATTTACAAGATCATACTGTTAAACCTTTTCCAAAATAATTTAAAACATATCACATGCATAATAAAAAATAACACAAGCACAGTAACACCTGATGATACAATTAATCTTAAGGCGAAGTCCCAATTACTGTAGCACATGTATGCATACCTGGGGTGGTTTGTTTAAAAACATAAAAATAAGGGTGAGCTAAACGAACTCAGTAAGTGCAATCAGTTTTTAAAAAAAATGAACTTTTCATAACAATATAACCGCAGTATTCCCATACAATCATAAAGCTCAGAGTAAATCATTTTCCATAACAATTTATTCGTGCATTATCAAATCTAGTAATAACATAACATTTTGTAAAACACAAATTTCAATTTTTCTGAAATACTATTCAAAAATGACTTTCGACTTTAAACTCATAATACACAAGTTTCCATTTTCCTTTTTCCTTAAACAATAAATGGTGGTGACAATAAGTTTTTTGAAAACTTTTATACTAAAAATAAGTCAACCACTAAAATGGTACCATACAGTACCTCTCAAATCACTTTTAACATAAATAGTGGCAGTATTACTATTTTCATGACTTTACTTACTCAACATAGCCCACCACTAGTTTCTTTACCATACGGTATACTAGGCATAAAGTCATGGAGCTGGTTCTTTATTGCTTAGTTGTGACTAGTTAGCCACTATTTACGGAGCTGGTTATGCATCGTTTACCTATAATAGGTTAAAAACTATATATCAGTAGTTACAGAGCTGGTTCTACATCGCTTACTCGTAACAAGTCACAGAGTTGGTCCTACATCACTTACCCGTGATTAGTTAACCATTATTTACGGAGCTGATTCTACATTGATTACCTGTAATAGGTTAACCGCCATAAATATATCGATATAATAACATATATTAAGCTTAATGATATACTATAGGCAAAAGCAACTCTTACATTTATGACTCATCTTATTTTCTAAACCAAGTATGGGAGGATTCATAACTAAATTATTTCAATGTAACTCCTAATCATATAAAATTTAACTTTCAAGTTAAAACTCATATATTGCTAAACCATAATCTTACGCTAGCAATATTCACTTGTAAAATATCATTTGCATAAAACTTAACATAAATATTTATTTCACGATCAAATGAAAATCATTTGTAAAAACTCAATTTAAAGTACACTCACATGTCACCAATTTTTTCAAAGAATTTAGTCATATAAAACAATTAAAATACAGTCACAACTTCGCAAACTTATCACCAAGCACACTCATAAGTTCAAATCCTCTCCTTTACCTACAAAAAATGCATTTCACTTTGGCATTTATTTCCAAATTTGGAAATAAGACATTAAAAGTATAGTTCAGTTTAACGCAATTCGATATTAATATTTAATTGCGTAACATGTACGCTAATCGTATTTCTGCTTACTTCTGTAAGATAACTTGTTGTTTTCGTTTCCAAATATAACTTCAAAAGTCACTTAAATACCATATTTTACCATTCTAACTTACCAATTTATTCAAAACACAATCTCACCTAATTTAATTCACCATATCAGAATCATAAATGATGAGTCACAGTTATGACCCATGTCCAGAATCCATACATCCACTTGTTTCTTAATTTTCACATAGTAAAAGTTTAAATTAGCTTTGAGGTCTTCTTAACATTTGTTTCCCTATGTCCCTACTTTCCATAGAATCGAAAATCATGTCGTTTCAACTTCAAAATCATGAAACATGTACTAAATATCACAAGCTAGTTCAACACAGGGACAATATCTGGTTACCATTTTCAATCCCAATTTCCAATATTATTCATCCAGAATTAGGTTTATGTTTCTTCTAGATAATTTTATTTCTATGTCTTAAGTTTTATCTACAATTTGATTCAAACAATTTTGAGGTTTGTAGGCCAATTTATGGCCAAAACAATATGACTGGTTTAAATTAACCTAAGACAAAATTCCACTACACGTTCCTCTCTTATCATTCAACTAGTTCCATACAAAGAAACATCAAAGTAGTACCAAGAAAACATTGATCTTAAACCCATCCATCTCACTTAAGAAAACCCACAAAAATTAGAAATTTAAGCTAGGAAACTTACCACTTTTTCCTTTAATCTTTTGGGCATTTGATGAATACTTCAAGATTCCTCCAAATCACCATCAAATTCCATAAAAATGAATGCACTCTTCTTCCTCTCTCCTTGGCTGATGTTCACCCTTGACTTCTCTTCTTTTCCCTTTCTTTCTAGTCTCACGGTTACTCTTTCATCACTCTTATGTTTTTGTTAAAAGAATGAAGCAAAATGTCTTAAGATTTGCTTTTTATAATCATTTAATGCATTACACATGTCATCTTCCCATTTTTCATCACTAATGACTCATCACACACATGTCATTATCTCATTGGCCATCTCTAATGACTCATCAATCCACTAATATCATGTAAAAAGACCAAATTGCCCTTAATTAGTATAAAAGACCAAATTTCCCTTTAATGTATTTAATTGACCAACTAACCAAATTAAATCCCAAAAACATTCCATGACTATCTTATTTTCAAATTGACCATAAAATACTCTAATTATGGTCAATTCTTATTAATTGGATGCTTAAAAAAATTTCGAATGGGTTTAAAATGCTTAATACCCATTATTTTCCAAAAAGGGCATTTTTAATCCTAAACTTTCATTCAAAAGTGTCACATAAATCCTCAAAGTATATTTTGAGGCTTTTAAAGTTTGTTTGGACTCATTCTGTAGCTTTTTGGAGTTTTTGAAAATTTTTCAAGAAACTTTCAGTCAATTCCAGAACCATTTCTGGTATATCCGTGATCTCTATTATAACCTCAATAATACATTTAAAAGCTTAAATTACTCTAGTATACCATAAATAGAAAATACTCTATAAAATACATGTACAACACAATACACAGTATAATAATCGAACTAGCATATTAAAGTTACTATTTTTCTTATCTGTTTTCAAGAACCTTGATTTTGTTATGCTCTATTTTTCTGCAACGTTTTGGAGATTATGTGGTTTTTTTCTTCTTATGTTGTATGGGTTTTTGTTTGTGTTTGTGTTTAGAAGATGGTCAATTGTGTTTTTGTGTTGGTTGTATATGGGTTGATGTTTTTTCCCACAATGTTTCTTTGAGAAAAGCCTACTAACTGTTTGATGAAAGGTCTGTGAGATTATTTAACTTCTAGAAGTGATGCTTATGTACTTCATTTTGTTTTGAACATTTAGCCATTCAATTTTGGATCAGTTAATTCCACCCCTGAGAATTTATGGCATTTGATTACCAACAAAATTTAATTAACATAAAAAATTTTATACTAAATTGATGTTTCATAATAAAACTATTAACTCATCCTTTCATCGCAAAATATTGACATGGTGACTAGTGTTCGATGGTAAAATTTGGTTCCGCTGGGAGGAATGTGGCAAAATTCTCCCTAGTGAAGAACAAATCGATGAACAACTAATCTCCTTATTAAAGTCTAATCACCACTGGCCTTCAATGGTCGATGTTCTTCTTAAAGGTTCTTAGTATCATCTGAATTACCTCTCTTCCTTAATTATCTGTATCTCATTTTTTGTTAGGAAGCTCTCAAATGAACGTTTGATTGTATATACTATATATTGTGTAAAGCTTCTTCCAATCTTCAAGAGAACATAGATGAAAATGAAGGTATTGGCAATGTCCCGATGGTCAATACAGGTAGGGGAAATCAATTGTTTTAGAACAGTCATCCATTCTAATTACTATGTTTTTTCAATTAGATATGCATGTGTTCCAATTTGGATTCGTTCTACCATTTGACTTAATTAGCTATTTAAGTTCTATACTAATTGTTTTTTAGGTGAGACACATTGTGCAGGTGGTTCATCTAGTTCAATGATCCATACTTTATCTGGAGATTCATTCACTATACCTTTTGCTAGTTTAGTTAAAGCCAAGAAGTTGTTGGAAGAGGGTGTCAATAACCCAACACCTGAAGGAAGATCTTTGACTATTTCTATTGATGCCTTTGAACATGTAAGGACTCTTCTTGGGAATCCAAACATAGGAAGCTCCTTTACCTCTTTTACTGAGTCTCATATCACTTGGAATCCAAAACAATAACTATTTCTTTTCCTTTTCAATGAAATAAGCGTGAAACTTTATTAATTTAACATGTTTATGTAAGAGTTGTTAAACTTCTAATTAAAATCTTATACTACTTACCATATATCATTATATTATATTGTTGACCATATTTTAATTTATATTTATTATTATTTTATTGTTAATAAATATTAGTGATTAAGAATAGTTGTTAATTTAAATTTATTATATTTTGATCTTATTAATATTAAAATTTTAGGTATGTTTATCTTTTTATATCTAAATAATATTTACTTTTTAAATTTTAAATTACCTACCATGTGCTTCTCAACAATATGTTTAAAACTTTGAAAACATTTTACAATTTTTAGATGCTTCATTTTGTTTTCATGAAAATTTGTATGAATGGAGGTGTAGTACTGTGTACAATAGGCATCATTAAAGAATCATTTGTGCATAAATCCATAGATTTAAACAAATTCAAATGGTTTTGAATGCATTAGCTATTTAAACATATTTATAAAGAAGGCAAATGAAATAAATGAAAAATCATATAACTCTTATGAATTGAATTGATTAACTACTAATAGCAATAGTAAGCATGAGTAAGGTCTAGAAAACGTCGACTAAAATTGTCTAATTTTCTCATTTTTCTTATGTATTTGGAACATCATGTCTTTGGATGTAATGTAGACATTTGGGGCACTAGTGTAGTAATGAACTTGAAAACTGAAATTATTATTATGTTTTTACTAAGTAGGATTTAAACTTTTGTAGTGAATGGTGATGGGATTAAACATAGAATATTATGATGAATGAATGAATGAATTATACCTATTTGGACTTAAAATATCTTATTAATTGATTGGTGATTATATAGATAAAATGTATGAACAAGCTAAGTTATATGCCCTCGTAGGGATAGTTTGGAACCCCGATGTTAGGTAAACATTACGTGGCCCACCACAGGCCTTATTAAGGAGGGAGTGTGAAAGTTGGTATTAGAGGTTAGGTTAGGCTGATGTATTTGCATAATGCCTCCAAAATATCTTGGTTGACCTTATAGGAAAAGCGAGCCTAGAAAAATGTCACTTAAGGTGCAGATCATCGACAGTGAAGGGACTTAAGGATATATATATATATATATAGAAACGGAGGAGGTGATGCAATGAAGGGAACTTGTGCTCTAGATGTGTTAGACTGTATCTCCTCCTCAATTGGAGACTTTTCCTTTGTCATTCTTGGAGATTTTTCCTTAACTATGGAAATTACATTACTTTAACTTTGGATCTATTGAGATAGGAGTTTTTCTTGTCTATTTTCCTATCCTTCCTTCTTGAAGCTATGATTTCTAACAAAGTCAGTTACCTTTAAAAATAAAAGTGTCTATTTGCGGATAATATAAATAAATAAATAGATACTTAAACAAAACAAACTTCGTTAAGTTTTCTTCTAATTATTATATAAAATTAATTCTTTGTTGTGGAAAAAATTGAGATAATCAATTTCAATCCCATAATCCTAATTGTGACTCATTTAATTAGTTGACACCATTTCTAGACAATAAACTTCATCTTTTTCACTTAACCTTCTGCTAGGATCGGCCTATGACTCCATATTGGTTTTACATAATGATAGACTTATGATTCCTGCAACTAAAATTCTAAAAAGAAAGTGAGTATAAAATGTAATTTCCTATACTTAAAAATTTTTATCTCACTAAAATGTCAAAATATTGAAAATAAATAAAAAGAAATTGGAGTTACGTTTTTAAATTAAGAATCCTAAGGATAATGCATGAATTAAAAGAACTATTAAAAAGATAATGCCCCCCTATTTATTTAAATTATACATGATAAAAGAAAATAAAGAGAGACAAGTTTTGAGAAAAACTAGTTGATTCCCTTCAATGTATCCCAAGTTTGACAGTAATTAATAGGTGAGACCTAAGCTAAATAGTTTAGTTTAGTTTGAGGGTTATATTCTATTGATCAAGATTGGGTTTTAATGGTTTTTTAGGATTAACACTTTAAATTGTATTACATATCATTTTTAGTTAACTGATAGTTCAATGTTTATTTATTATCATATATAAAAGGTTGTGTAGATATATATAACTTGCTTTTATATATAAAAAATATAATTACTACTAATGAGTTTATTGGGATTCATGCGCATTAGTATAAGAACGAGATGTAGCTTAACCTTATTAAGATGGTTATTATACTCTTACTAGGTTGTGATCTGGTTTATCTGTAGGAGAGAGTGATGTAACCCTGTAGCCCTGACTTGTTCTATTAATTTTACATAATATTTGTTTCTGTCATTGACTTGACGTTGATTCTAAAAAAATAGTTTGAACAAATTCAATTCATTAGAATATTACTTGCATGCATACATACATACATCAATTAGGTAATAATATGTAAGAAAAGTAGGATACGTAATCAACGAACTAACTAATCTTTATGTAAGAGTTAAAGTAAAATATATAATGAATGTAAGAAAAGTGTGGTGTGTATTAAACTATCTAACCAATCTTAATGTAAGAGTTAACAACAAATAATGAAATTAATGTTGCATGTTAACTTTTAATTAACACAATTGACAATAATACAAGTCGTAGAAATTTAATCAGAAGAAAAGATAATGCAACTTTTTATTAATATAAGTCATTACCAAAATGATTTTTGTTAAATCATAGCCAAGTTTATTGAGCTGACCGGTGTGAATCTGTCAGGTGTCCGTGTCGATGTTAATTTGGATTCCGACGAGAAACTGTATGCTACCTTTGCTCGACTTTTCTTTTTAAATTGATATGGCTAAGTCCGACTCATTGGATTTAGAATTCGGAGTCCACCTGACCTGAGCGTAAGGACTAAGTATGGAGTCTCATAACGCTCTAGGACAAACTAAGCCAATTATTTAACGTAACGTTACCCTCAACTCTTGCCCTGTTAATCAATTACTGCTTTGTACTGGTTTAATAAATCTAATTTTTAATATTTATTGTAAGTAAATATTACATCTTTTCATTGTTATGATAAAATAATATTCTAATAGATGAGCTATGTATATAAAATTAGATTTTTGTCATATTTCTATAATCCTTTTAAAATATTTATGAAGAATAAAATTTTTCAAACTGTGTGGATAATTTTAAAGGAGTACAGTTTTTTATATTTTGCACAAAAACCTGTTGATTTTATTTATTAATAGATATATCCCTTTGTATGTTCTATATACAAGGAATTAGTATTGCTAGCTTGAAAGCGAGGGACTTCCCCTTCCTATGCGCTGAAATCCCTGTTTGCCACCACAAAGCTTACCGTTACCTATCAGAACTAGAGAGAATTGGAGAAATGAGTTTCGTATCAGACCTATATACAATAGAAAAATCTGTTTCACACACCTGTAATTAAAAGAAAAGAGCATTTGTTCAAACTTCTTCATTTTCTTTTCGTAATCGGATAGCCTCCTCTAGCCAAATGAAAGCTAAACATGTCCATAGGCTGCTGTGAGTCTCTGGATATCCTTAGCAGCAATACCAGAATTTTGCAAGGGTTCTTGTTGCTGCAGGTTATGGGACCACATAGCAGTTGAATTTCCTGTCAGGAAATGTGCTTCTGATTTTATCTCATTGAATAAAGATTGAGGATTATGATTCTGTAAAGCAGCAGTCATTAACAATGGATTTTGAAGTTATTCTGGCCATTTGGTGCCCTCCTGTTGACTTTCCATTAGATGGTTTTGGACCTCTTTATCTGTGGAGTTGCAGTCCGCGGATCCCCAAGAAAAAGTGGTATTGACTGGTTTAATAATAGATACAGGTAACATGAGTCAAGCAGGCAATTTATTTCCATGACTCGGGTTGTTTAAAATCGATCAATTTCTTAATTAATAGGTCAATTTTTCTTAATCAATGAGTTTTTACAAAATAAAATAAATAAATAATTTTTTATTTAACAATTTTTTTTAATTAAATTTTAAATTTTTCGATTAGTAAGTACAATCTCTTTTAATTATATATTTAAATTGTTTAACTTTAATCAATCTTTAATCAAATTTTTAACAGTCTAATTCTATTTCTAATTCTAATTCAGATTAAGATCATATTTTTAAACGATGAAAAAAGTCAGTTGCAAGTAGAGTTAGTTTGAAGAATCAATTAGAGGTTGGAATTAGCCCAGACTCCACAGGTTCTATTTTGTTTAAACTCTGAAAATCAATTAGAGGTTGGACTTCACTACATATATATATAATATGGCCGTTGGGCGGCGGGACATTTACCTTGAAGAGCAAGTACATGCCAATACAGCATATACATAAGACAAGGCCGTTGGGCGGCACGACATTTACCTTAAAGAGCAAGTACATGCCAATGTAGCATATACATAAGACTAAGTTACTGTTTTTGAGGTCCCATTTCTTCATCATAATCATACTATATTAGCCGGCTGCAACCTCAATTACCAGTTTCTTGTCGTTACGTTCTTGTACTCTACGATGTTCGTCTCCAACTCTTCACACATCCGTTGAAGAAACGATACATATCATATCTACATTTATTAAATATCACTTGTGCAGTAATCAAATTCATCTCTTATACCTGTTTAAAGTAATTAGATTTGGTTTTAATTAATAATTTACGATAATTATAATAAATTATAAATTTAAATCGGACTTTAGTTAATTCAATTCAAATTTAAGTGTTATATTGACATCATGTAAGTACCAACATTTAATAATTCAATAGAAACTTAAAAGAAAAAGATTTTTTATAAAATTAAAAATTCAAAAAATATCGTGTTTTTTTAATACACACGACAACTATTTGTTGTTTTAAATTATATAATTATTAACCTAGGTTGAATTTAATTAGTTCAATTAAAATTAAGTGTCATATTAAGTCATAATATTCACCTCACATATATTTTGTTATTATTTTAAATTTTAAATTTTTTAATTAAAAATTATAAAAATAGTTTTTAATGAAAAATTTTAATACCACGATATTTTTATATCATTTTAACTGATGGCGTGTTAAACCAGCAAAAATAAATTCCTACTCGAGAACACTTAAGCGAGTAAAGTGGTGAATAGGGTCGAACCACAGGGACTAATGTAGTAATTATTTATTTGTGTGAAATCAAATAAAATAAATAAAAAATAATAAAATAAAATAAAAATAAAAAGAATTGATTTGGGGATAATTAATTTTAGAACACAAAATCACGCAGAAAGAAATTAAAAATAAAGATTGAAAATAATATAAAGAAAAGCCTAGCCAAGGTACTCTCCCGTTTGATACTGTAAT
>JANQAP020000052.1:73952-85158 GCA_026874005.2 Erythroxylum coriaceum
TTTCATATTAAATTATTAATTGTGATTATTATTTATTATTATGATTTTTAGAAACAAGTTTGATGTAAACTTGTAAAATATACAATATATAACTGTATAATATACCAATGGACTATTTTGTAAAATTTATAAAATTTTAAGGATTATTTCATAAATTTATAAAATTACTCAAAAAGATACCCGATATTAACCGGTATCAGTACAGTATTGTACCAGAACTTAATCCGGTACTAAATTCAATACGATATTTCCAACTTTGTTTATTACAGCGAAAATCAATTTCACTGGAAACCCAAGACTGCTCTAATACCATGTCAAACATAGCAACAAGATCATATGTCCTTCATCGTTTGTATCCAACATATACAAGTACAAAGAGGCATTTTAGGAATATATATTTGGCTATACAAGATGTAAGGCTAAACTTAAGCATGTCTCTTAAATCAAGGAATCTCTACAGCTGTAGTTTCTACAGAAACTGATTTTGATGATTCACGCCAACATTGGCACCTTATCCAACCATCAATGAATCCACCACTTGGAGGGATAACTGTGTTAGTATGGCATAAATGGTCATGTAACGATATATTCGCCCCGTACAGCGTAAATATCGAAATTTTGTTTACAAACTTATTTAGCGGGCACTTACCAAAAAGGAAAAGAAAAGGAAAAAAATCAGTTTACAGTTCTGTGTTGTTGAATTGATATGCATCCAAAGGTTCCATATCCGTTTTCCAAGCAGCAATCTTGCCCAAACTCAATTAGGACCTCTTCTTCAGGACATTTTCACGTTGGAACCATAGCTCCTGCTCCAATATTTTGCTTCCGGAGCTGATGGTAGAAGGAAACACGTGTATTGAAGTCTATATGGGTACCCAAACATCAAGAATGAAACTCTGCTTCAAGCCTTCACCCACTGGAAGACATAGCTTGCTCAATTTTCTTAATCACTGCACTAAGACAATTACCACTCTCCAGAGCTTTAAAGGCAGCCTGATGGGCTTTCCTATGCCATTTTAGTAGATTGTATGACTGTAAAACTGACCATCTTGCTTGATTTGACATCTAGACAATGAGTGACAAGAAAGAAACCGTTAGCTCTCATACATTTAATGGAAAATATAGCAGTTATTAGCAGTATACGTACCTGGGCTACAGATAATGGGGGCTGCAGAAGAACAGAAATGCTCCTGAACAAATTTTCATCATTTTCTCCACCTTCAGCCTCACCATAGACAAGAGCTTCTGCTGCAATACCTGCGAAAAGCACCATGCAGTACCTGAAAGATCATATTCAGTGAATCGTGAGAGGAACTCCCACATCAGATATCACCAAGCCTTCTACATAAAAGACAAGAGCTAATGTCGTCAGTATTAGCCCTAATTGTCCTCACTTCTACCTTACAAAACCTTTTATCTACTGCACTCAACCCTGGGCCCTGAAAGTTTGTCAACGAATAGCTGTTTTTACTTTGATAATACACACCTTTACATGCATCAGGAATGACAAAAAGCGCTACAGTAGACATATATAGCCTATATCAAGGCATTTGATATCTCTATCATGAATACATGAGCTTCCAAGTTTAGGTGAGCAACCCAAGAAAGAAAGGCACTTCAATATATGTTTACAACAACTTGAATGTAAATATATATATATAATTACATTAAATGTGACAATATTCAAATGGACAACAAATTTGCAGTTATGAGTAATCACTAAATTTTAACAACTGGCCCCTTTTCTGTAGTTACCTGTCAAACGTAGAACTGCTGAGATGCCCTTCAGCAAGCTCATTATTCATGTTCTCATCCCAGAATTGAGTACCAGCCTGTACCCATGTTGTGTACTATGAGTTCCAATATCCACTCATGTACTATGCTTTAAAATCTTTACTAAACTCATCCAATAGTTACAAAATTAGCACTCGTTAAAGCCCTTAACCAATGGCAGATGAACAGAACCAACCTAAACCTTAATGACAAATAAAAGTAGCCCACAACAAAAATATATGTAAAAATACCAACTTTATTTTCCTGATGATCCCTAATAGCTTAAGAAATAGCCGTAAAAACAGAGGAAGTTGCAGAATCATGTGAACGAAGAAGTAAGAACGTATTTCATATCCTGATTGGAATACTAATTATTTTTCCTTTTAAGGCATTCAATCCTAAAATCAATCAATGAAAACCAGTGTCCAATCCCTTTAACTCTAGGCAGGGTGCATTCGCTGCTACAAATCAAAGGTTCATCAATTCGTGGTGAATGAATGCTCAGGAAGCATGTTCATTAGAAAAAGTAGAAAAGTAGAAAGGGAAGTGTCTAGTGACATCTAATGAGAATAACACCTGCCCTTGAATTCCCATTTGCATTGCGACAATAGGGTCCAAAATCACACCACGAATTGGGCACCCCATGAGGTAAGCTGCAACATCACAATTTGACAGTTATAGTTAGTGGTTGAAGATCAAATGTTATGTTAATGAGTACTCATCCATCTTAGTATGCAGAAATACCACAAAATGTAGTAATAGATTGTTTCGCCAATTCAGAGTAGATATCAAGTTAAACAGGTCAATTTTGAATGTTTAACCTTTATTCCCTTGGACATAGAATATCTTTTAGATATAAAAAATAAATAAATCAGCAATGCACATACCAACCAGAAGGTGCCCTGCTTCATGTACTAAGATTCGGCGCTTGTAGGGAGGCCAGTAACTGGAGATTTGAGCTAAACAGGTACCACCAAGGAAGATAGAGTCCAGAAAGGCCAGTGCTAACATGGCCGCAAGGTTAGGTCTGATGTCGATCCCTTTGGAAAGAAGAAAAGATGATCCGGCCAGAAAAGCAAACAACAAAACATTTGAACTTCCAGAAAGACCCCATTTTTTGGGAGAAAACTTTGAAACTGAACAAGAAAACAAGTAACGAATAAGCTTGTTGAATATGATGATGCATAAAATTGCTCAATGGAAGTTTAGAAATATATGGTCAATAAATTAAAAAGCCAAATTTTAGAATCCTTAAGGTAGAAAGATTGAGAAAAGTTACATGAAAGTACCTTCTAAACCAGTTTCAGATTTCAGCACAGTTGGCGTAACGTCTTTAGGTGCCTCCAGGACTGCATAAGGCATAAATGAGCAAATTAAATAGAAGTTTATCGACACGCAAGGAAGAAATTGAGAGAAGAAAAGCAAAAATTGTTTCCAGGGATATATAATGCTTCCGAAGTGTGCATGATTCTAGAAAATCTTACAGCCACTTATTGCGAGTGTGACAAACAAATGCATGATACATTTTTTATTTTTTGTTAATTTTTCTTCCATTCCTTTTTTTGGAAATTAAAGTAATTATATTTCCAAAAGGAATAGACAAAGTTAAAAGTGACCAATACAAAGGACCATGGGTCGGGGGGTGTTTTGGGGTTGAATTTGGAATTTAAACTACTGCATGATTCTAGAAAATCTTACAGCCACTTATTGTGAGTGTGACAAACAGATGCATGATACATTTTTATTATTTGTTAATTTTTCTTCCATTCCTTCTTTTGGAAATTAAAGTAATTATATTTCCAAAAGGAATAGACAAAGTTAAAAGTGATCAATACAAAGGACTATGAATGGTCCCATTAGCAAAGCAACTAGGTTCTGCGTTCTTGGACGAATGCATTACACAAAAGTTCTTAACATTCACAATGCTTAAGAGTAGCTCATTACTTCATTCCTACTTTTATATTGCATGCAAATTATTCCAAGGGAAATACCAAATTGCTATGCTCAAGTTCCAACAAGTTGTTAGTGAATGAGAAACATTTTGCTTAGTTAGTCCACACATGCCTATGTGTATGCGTGCATGGAACTAGTTCAATGGAAAATCCTTATGCCCCTTCTGTTTCTGGTTGCTATCTCTAGCAAACTGTCAGGCAATTCAGTTCTCCAGTCCCCATCTTGTGGTCATGTTGCCAATTATTCTTATTCCTCCAAGATAGAGTCAAATACTCTTACCCTTGATATTGTAGAGTGATAGAAGGAGATGATGTCCATCTATTTATGCTTGAATATCCTCAAATTCCTTTTTCTCCAAAGAGCATACAAACTTCTGCAAAAAGCAATCTTGAATAAGGTGTGTCGATCTAGTGATAAGTGGGAGATTGAGGCAGCCCATTTGACAATATTTTCCCATCTATCTTCTCTACAGTGGATTGTAGAGCTTTGAATTCTTTCCCATATTTCATTTGAGAAGGAGGATTGGAAGAAAAGGTGGTCCCAAGTTTCCATTCCATTGTTGCAAATAACACAAATAGGCTTGCTATGAAGCATTCCTTTGTGCCTATTAACATTCAATCTATTTTTAATGGCTAGCCAAATGATGAAAGCAACCTTGGGAGGGTTCCTTTTCAGTCAAATCAGATTAAACCAATGCACTTTCAAAGGAGGTTTGAAGATTTTATAGCATGACTTGTTTGTGAAAATCCCTTATGAGTGGTTTTTGTCCATGTAATTCGATCCTTCAAGTTTTGTCTTGGCATGCAGTTTAGAAGTGCATCTACAATGTGGTTAAAGCATCTAAATTAAACATGCCATGCGTTGTCCCTTGATCAACTCCTTCACTCTAGATTTAGGTGTGAGCATAGATTGGAGGTGGAATATCTTTGGTATAAGGTGTCGAGGCCCTTTGTTGCTCTAATAATTGAACCATTGCTAGGTTTGTTATCCATTGCCTATTTTATGTTTGATTTGCCAACATAGGATCTCTCTCAGTCTAAGCAAGTTGTGCATGGTCCAAGAGGCTTTGATGTTAGGCTTTAGTTCCCAAAAGCTTTTATCCTCTAAGTGATAGGCATGCGCCCACTGAACCCAAAGTTTCTCCTTGTCACCCAATAACCTCCATACCCTCTTTGCTAAAAGGACCTTGCTGATAAGTTGAAGTGGTTTCATTCCAAGCCCTCTTTCCTGCTTTGAGTTTCCAATCTCTTGCCAACTAACTTTAGCACCTGAGCTCTTATGTGCATTTCCATTCCATAGGAAATTTCTCAGCAATCTATCAATGCCTTTGGCTAGCTTTTTAGGAAGAACCAAAAGAGAGATGCAATACATAGAGAGATTATTTAGAATGGGGATTATCAATTGAAGTCTTCCCACATAAGATAAGTTTGTTGCACCATGAGTTAGATCTTCTTTCAATCATTTCATAGAGTGGAGTGCATTCCTTGTATTGAGCTTTTTTGGTTGTGATGAGTATTCCTAGGTAAGTGAGGAGGTTGCTGAATTTTGAGACCTATTATTGAGATAAGATCTTAGCTTAGAGGGCTAGCATCAAGTGAAAGCATCAGAAAGCTTTTGTCAAAGTTGATTTCGATATTTGATAGTTTGCTAAACTCATTTATGGAGTCCATGAGCAATTTGACTAAGGTGACGTTAGCTTTACCAAATAAAAAGAGGTCATCTAAAAATGACAAGCTAAACACATCCAACTTGCTGCATTTCTTATAACATTTGAAAGAATCACTTCCCTAAATGTTGAACTCTATTAGCATTATCAAAATAACCATACAAATAGCAAATAAGTAGGGTGAAAGTAATTCTCCTTGTTTGACCCTTTTACCACCTTGAATCTTTGAGTTTGTTCACCAATGACAAGAATGCCAAATATAAGGGTAGTAAAGACATTGTCTGATCCAACAGATTTAATCCAAAGGGAAACCAAATGCTTTAAGTGAATGTAGAATGAATTCTGAATTAATAAAGTTAACAGCTTTCTTTAAATCAATTTTGAAAGCAAAACACTAGTGCCTTTTCTTTGGTATCCTTTGAAAGTTCTTATGCCAAGAGGATGTTATCAGTAGTGTTCCTTCGACTAATGTAAGTTCCACGGATTTGCTTATGAAAGAGCCCAAAACCACCTTCAATCTTAATGCTAGTATCTTAAAAATGATTTGGTAGAGGGTGTTGCAACATGCAATTGGTATAAATTCCCTCAAGGAACTGGGATTAGAGAGCTTAGGAACCAGGAAAATATGAGTGTGGTTGATTTCCTTAAGGAGCATACCTGAGTTAAAGAATTCCATAATAGCTTTTGTCACTTGTTCTTTTGTCCATTGCCAAAATTCCTTAGAGAAGAATGCATTGAGCCCATTAGGCCCCAGGGTTTGTCAGGATTGAAAGTTTTCAGAGCATTCCCCACATCAGCTTCAAGTATTGGTTTGATGAGTGCAGTTGCCTGGCTTTCTGAGATGACTTTTAGAATGAATAAAACTAGCTCATTTACAAATGAGAGGCAATTATAGCTACACCTTAGGGTGTTTTTAAAATTATTGTACATTTGTGCCTTGATTTCCTGTTGTCCCCAGACCCTTACTCCATTGTCTTTGACTATACTGGTAATCTTGTTTGCATTGCTTGTTGGTAGGCCTGCTTTGAAGAAGAACGTTGAGCTCCTATACCCTTCAAATAACCACTGAATCATGGACTTCTATCGCATGAGAGAATGGTGAGCTTCAAGAGCTAGAATATACTTATCCTAAGTTGCTTCTTCTTCATCTATAATGTTCATATTCAATGGATCCTTTTGAAGATTGTCACCACAATAAGGGCCCTGTTTGTTTCTTTTAGATCTGAACTTTTGTTGTTAATAAGTTCTCTATGCAGCAATTTGAGATTCACCTTCATTTGTTTAATTTCTTATGCATCTGTATTGCTCGAAAACATCGATTTCTAAGTTCATTTTAGATGAGACTACTTTTTTGAAGCCTTCATGTTTCACCAGGAAGTTGAAGAATTTGAAGTGTTTAATGCAAGCAAAAGGAGTTGTTAGGTTGTGGATCTCCACAGGGGAGTGATCTAAGCTTAAAGGAGTGTTGAAGATGGCCTTGCTTCCTTGAAATTCAATTAACAACCTCTAGTTTACAAGTGCTCTCTCTAATTTCCTTCTTAGGGACCACCTCCCTTGTTTGCTTCTCCAAGTGAAGTGGTATCCCTCATAGTTGAGATTTGTGACCTCCAAGTTTCTCACACAAGTTCTAAACACTTTGCAGTTGTCATTGGATTCCAATCCTCCCTCTGATTTTATAGTAAACAAGGTGCAATTAAAATTACCTATAATTAGCCACGCCAAGTTCATACCTGAGAAGTGTTCACCAAATCTTTCCAAAGGGAGCTACTTTGGAATGAGAAATTTGCTACATATACAAAGCTAAATATACTTCTCGTCCATAGGATTTCAAAATGACAAAATTATGGATTACTTGATCAATAAAACAATGATGAGTAACCTCAACCGTATAAGGATTGTAAACCACAATGATTCTACCATTGCCAATTGCTCTTAATGAACCATAATATTTTGCAGCTCTCACTTTTAATTTTTTGTTCCTAACAGACCAAAAATGAATGGCTCTAATGTTTAAGGTAGTCATGCACTACCTACTACTTGTTAGGGTTGTTGAGACCCCTAACATTCCATACTAATACTACCATTAAAGAGGTTTAGAGGGAGTCTTAGTTCACTTGGCTTTAGCTTTTCCACTAGAATTCCTTAGTACTGGTGTAAACTTTGTTGTTGTGTCCTAGCATCTCCTTGTGGGAAGTTCTCACTTTTTACACTACGGAGAGCCTCGTCTTATTCCTTAGGAAAAGACTCCTTTAAGACCATCCTCATAGCCTCCACTAGTCCCTGAGATTTAGTAGGGTTAAGAGATAAACATGAGACAATTTGTTGCATTCTATAGTTACAGTTTTTTCCCTTTAATGCCAGATCATCGAATGAAGTGGAGTCATGTAAAGCATCTTCCTCAAGGTCAATCTGTGGCAATTGCATATCAAGTTGCATCATCCTTGACTCAACTAACTCTCCTACTTTGTTTTTTTCCATTAGTTCCTCGTTGTCTCTTTTAGAGAAGATTTAGCCCAAAGGTTTCCAAGAAATTTTATCCTTATCCTTACGCCTCCGTTGATAAAAAACTAAAATTTCAGTCTACTCTACGTTGCCTAATGCATCAAGTCTGATCAACTTCAACCATTTACGTAGCTGCATGCTAGTATTATTCTCAATGCATATCCTTGCAAAGTCTATTCTTTCCAAAGTTACAGGGTTACCACCCATGCACAATGGTTTGCTTATTGAGCTAGCCAAGTAGCTCAAACCTATTGTGCTCCAATTTTTTAGGGGAACATTGTGAAAACGCATCCAAATAGGCACAGATTTCAAATGTCTAATTCCATGTCAAGTTTTCACATCTGAAGAATTATTGGCTTGCCATGACAAAACCAGGGTCCCTATTTGAGAACATTTAGAGTTGTTTTCCTCTGCCAAAAATGAGAATAAGAAACAATCCTCCTAGTTGATGAGAACTCTTTCTAGGACCAAGTTACACCATTTAGTCTCAACCCAAGACTTTACAGAGAGAAAAGGCAGCCTATTGTCAACAAAGCAACCTACAAGGGTACCCAACCATCTAGAAGGTCCTACTCAAAATGCTTCTAAGGGGTGTGATCACATCTAAATTCTCAATTGAAGTCTAGGGGATGAAAAAGAGTTTGGTGTTGGGTGATAGATCTCCTCTCACTTGTGACCAAGACCTAGTGCTGCGAGGGGTAGAATTGTTGGGAAGCTAGGATGGAGACTTAAGGGGAGAAGGTGGAGGCACTAGAACGCTCGGTGCTAGCACAAGCAGCAAAGGAATTAAGGGGTCTACGAGTTCAGAGGAGTTGGAGTGCGCACCGAGGGTTGGAAAGGGAAAGGACTTAAATTCTAAAGGGAAAACAGTGTTAGGGGAGGAGCTGGATGGGAGGGCTGGGAAAGTAAAATCATCAAGGGGTCCTCAGCACTGCAGTAGGAGTCCGAAGCCATAAGGAGAGAAAGGCAAAAACCAGAGGATGGCAGTGAAAAATTTCAAAAGGTTGTTCCTAAAATGCTAACCTAAAGACAAGCAAGAAATTAAGCAAAAGGAGTGGTCCAAAATGCCTTCCAATTCAAGCATTCCAGACCAAGTAAAGAGGCAATGCAACAAAGGAGATTGGGAAGAAAGTACTAGATAGAGGTGAGCAGATCAGTGGCCAAGGAAAGAGTAAAGCTATGTCGAAGTAGGACGAGGCAAGAAGGAAACAAGGAGAAAAGGAGAGACATTCCACTATTTGTTTTTCTTCAACTTTTGTTTGAAGTTCTTAGATGCATATTCTATATAGATATAATATTATTAGGTTTTATTACCCTACTATTATATATGAATGGGTAAAAAATAATTAATATGACTCCATAGCATCCCTATGGTCTTTATATACATGTATGAATACCTTACAACCAACATAAATCTCCATATTCTTCACTCTACCTGCTATTTGTCTTTTGTTTCGCCTTCAGAAAATGTGCATGTGTACCTTACAACCAGTATAAATCTCTGTATTCCTCACTGTCCCTGCTGTTTGTCTTTTGTTTCACCTTCACAACTTTGATTTGATTTTCAATTCTCTATTATTTTGTTCTATCCCTTCCCTATTCCCTTCTCTTTTTCCTTGATTATACTTCTCATATGTATATTTCGTTCTTCTTTCAAACGTTCTTATCCTTTTCTTTTGGAAAAGGAAAAAGCTTCTTCTCGTCACTTCCCTTTCAACTACTTTCCACAGAATACATAGAATTTCAGCATTAAGAATAGCCAGAACCACCGGTAAATCAGGGCTTGATCCTTTGGGCAGTGATCTAGCTCTCAGTTCCTAAAAATGGCAAACTGCTCTAAAACATTGAACTGAGGATAGTAATTATTTAGTACATTATGCCTATTCGCAAGCTTGCAAGTGCTCCTTCGAGACAATCTATCTTATAAAAATATATCAAAAGTACCATACCCACCAATAAGCATATAAATCTTTAAAATCAAAAGGAGTTACCAATGTTTCTAAGTTTTCCGAAATTGGGCAAGAACCCTCTGTTCTTGAGAAACCCATATGCACTGTCCACAAGCCTCATATCATCAGCATTCAAGCAGGTGTCCAATACCTGCCAATCCCTCTCGGACTCATAAACGGTCTTCAACTCACTAATCCCTGGATAAGCCGACTTCGTTTTCAGATACTCATCAACGCTCTCACCTGAATCATCCTTGGTTTCTATGGATTTCAAGAACCTGAGAGCTCTGGCAAGGTCCTTCTGCTTCACCGCGTCTTCGTATTCTCGCCATTCCCTAAGAGCACTTGAAACGAACCACGGTTTTCTCTGTAAGGATGTTTGGTTGAAAAATATGGAAGATTCACGAGAAAATAGTCTTTTAGCAGATGGAAAGTGGGGAAAATTTAAGGGGTTCAAAGAAGAAACAAGAAGAGCCATCGTATGCACAGAAATGACAGTTTCATCCTGCAAGGCTTCCCTAAACTTTATACTTGCCAAAAGCAATTAGTAGTGCCATATTGGATGAACTTAAAGATGTAATAATTAATTTATGTAACTTTTCATAGCAAATTTCAATTTTCATAGTATTCAAAATATTATGGTCTTGTAAAGTTAGCTAGTGAGTCCTTGGCACCTAGTTTTCTTTTAAAACTTTGATTATTCTATAAATATCACTTATCAAAATCATAAAATCATATATTTATTATCACGAAATTTTATGAGCAAATATAAAAATAAAAATTATAATTATATTTATATAAAATAATAGAAGTAAAAATAAAACTTTTAATTAAAGAAGGCCTAATCACATCAATATTAATAGTATTAAAAGACATTATTAATTTTATCATAAATAAATTGGCCAGTAGCCTTATTTCATTTGATTGTTTCCCAAGCCCTATTATTTTTTTGGCACAAAATGATCATAGGTATTTTAATATGACAACAAAAAATTTATAATTATAAGATATTTGCATGATTGGCAACTCTTGTATTAATTTACAAATTTCATTACAAAGTCGTAAATAAAACCTTTTCCTCAAAAATCTTAATAATATTTTAAAAAAGAGAAATACTATTCTTATCAGAGTTATGGGATCCGTACCGTAGGTTGAATAACCGTACCGTAGATCCTAACTTCGGTATCGACCAAAAATATCGGCTAGTACCGGAGTTTTCCGTTGGGTACTGGCCGGTACCCAACATACCGGAAAACACTGGGCGGATCCAGGACATTAAAAAAATTCGAGGACCATTTTGCAAATATGAAAATTTAAACCTAAAACCTAACCCCTCCCCCCCGACCCCGACTGCTGCAGGCCG
>JANQAP020000052.1:135461-146124 GCA_026874005.2 Erythroxylum coriaceum
CTCAACCATCTATTTATGTGGGACCTATATAAATGAATGGTTGAGATCAAATGGCACAGGATTGGAGTAGAAAAAGTGGCACAGAAGATTTCATTTGCTAGGAATTGCTATATTATGTAACTGTCGGGATATGTGTACAAACTGTATGGAAGGATCAGAATGCTCGCCATTTTGACACCAGGCAGAAAACTCTCCCCCTCCTAATGTCAGAGACGTTGAACCGCATCTACGAAATTCAACTGCTGAGAGGTTCCTCCTGAAACTTTTACCATAGCGTTTTGTTCCGCTTGCCGTATCGATATCATGGCTTAGGCGTATGCAGTCCTGTTGATACTAGAATCACCCCTATGTATGTTTTTTTTTGGAAGATCTATATCTATTTTTTATTAATAAAATTCCTATTTTTATTTGCAAAAAAAAATAAGACACGTACCGACGGATGCCGACCATTACGGTATGAAAATCATAGCCATGACATCAACCCCGTAAGGCCTCCTTTTTTAATTTGATACACCCAAAAAAAAACCCCACATTGTGCCTGAGCTGTCATTTTCCTTGTACCTCACAATAGAGCATCGGATTGTAGTTTGCCTGCCCTTCATCCAGTAAATTTCCACCACGTAGAACCTTATGAAACAAACTGCACTTTACTCTCCCTCCTTCACAACATCGGAACTCTCCCTTCCTTCCACAGTTTAGAAGACTGTTCCTTTCAAAACCCCTCTTTCTCTCCGTTAGGGTTTCTATTGCTGCTTCTGAAGACTTTAACACTCTGATTATATACTTAACTTCAAAGGTTTGTGTTGTTCACTAGGTTTTTTGGATTTTCAGAAGATTTTATGTTTACTTACATTTGACTCTCTCTCTGATTGGTGAAAAAAGTGATGATATAGAACAAAATTTTCAGTTTTCGTAACCTTCAACTTAAACGTAAATCTTTCTTTTTTTTCTTATTTTATCTTTACTTTTATTTCTCTGAAACTTTCTAGCCTACAGAACAGCTAGTCTAATTATATTCTACACAAAACAGGCTGACAATAGGTCTTGATTATTTGCAACATTTATTATAATTATTACTTGGTGGGTATTTATAGTTGCCGATTCTTAATCAGTTTCGCAGTTAAAATATTGAAATGAAATGTTTGTTATGGTTCAGGACTTCTTTTCCCAAATGTCTTTAATCTGTTGTGCTTTTTGGGTTCACCTGTACAATTCCTTTCCTTGAGCTAATTTGGCGATCTTATTCAAATTGTCTAACGTATGGGTGTTTTGTGATCGGTTTTGTTTCTCAACTATCATTGTGTAAACAAGTATGGCATTTTTTTAATTTAAGTGATTATTATCTTTTGGACAGATATTTTGAGCAAGAAGAAGAAACATCTTTTACCACTTCCCCTGCTTCTAAAGTGCAATATTTTTTATTTTTTATGTCTTGCTTATTGTGTCTTTTTGAGCTCTAAGAGTTAGCTTTTTGAGAATTCACTTAGATGTAAATTGTAACCCACACCTTCCACGAATATATGTTGAATTTGGGCAAAATATGCTTGGGTTGAGGCTTGTTTTCTGTGATTTGCTATTCTTATTAATTGCGGATGAGTATTGCTTGGTCTTGTTAAGCCTTGTGTTTGGGGTTACAATATTCTTCTCTGACAAATGCCTTTCTGGTGGCTTACAGTTTTAGTTGTCTCTTTGTATATAGTTTACGGCTTTATGTTACGTGCATCTTTTTTTCTGTACTATCCCATGGTAGACAAATAACTGCAAGGAGCTGAAGTTCTACGATGAATGTCTCATTGACACGGTGGGAGTTGCAAGAAAAAAAATAGGAGAATGCAGCTATTGAGTTGATAGAAAGATTGCTGCAATCTATTTGTGTGCTCAAGGTGTTATTGAGTATTGAGGATAAGAAAGAAATTTTTTTTTGTGCTTCTGAAATTAAATCATTGCTTCGAAGAAATAGAGTTTGCCATGAAGTAATAGATAATCCAAAATTTGACATTAGAGATTCTTTTTGATCTCTCACAAACTTGAGTGAATCAATCGTTTAATCAAAGCATTTTGCATGGACGTAATTTGGATAGCTACCAGAATATTGTGGTATTATGTTAGTGGATAAGAGAAAGAAAAAGAGAAAAGAACAATGGATGAGGAGTGGTTGTTGGAAGGCGTGGTTGTTGTCTCATGGTAATATTGAAAGTTGAAATATTGTGTGGATTGTTAGAAATAGTGTGTATTGGCAGACACTATTTAAGGATGTTGACTTTTGGGAAGCAACTATTTTAGCCTATTCTTTGTGAACTTTTTACTTGAAGTACTCAAAAATTCTAATTATGCGTTATATTCTGTTGTTTATAATGTACTTGAATCTGGCTAATAGTGAAAGAGGTGAAAATGCTTCTGAAATCTTGTTAGGACCCATTTTTGTATAGCAGTGAGGCCTAAGTGGGAACCGTGCATCTGGGTAATCTCATCTATTTTAGTAGGCAATTCTGTGTTGTTATCTTGTATTCCACACATTAAGACTTGATAAGTTGAAGGTTTGATATCATCATATTTATTATGGCTGGAAATTAACAGTTAAATTTGTAGAATTCTCATAGGAGTGTGACTTCTTCAAAGATTAGGGGACTTAACCCCTTTATAAACAGTTATTGACTCTCTATAAGTTTTCTTGTTTACTAGGTTTAAATAGTCCTATCGACTCTTTTCTGAGAGGACTCTCACTTTGGCCTACTGAGCAAGCTAGACTATTGAGCCCCATTCATGTGCCAATTTGTCCCTATTATGATAATAATTTCTCTATTCAAACATTTTTAGACCATGTCATGGTCAATTGAACAAGGACATGTGTAATACTGCTGCAGGTGTATTGACAGTTGAGCGCAACAAACACATAAAGTCAATAGAAAATATAATTGTTGCCATCTCTGAATGAGAAGCAAGTCTTGTTTTAATTGGTAAATAATATAAGTTGAAATCCTTTTGTCTTGTCCTTTTTTCATTTCTTTCTAATTTACCAACTTCTCTGCAGTTAGAGATTTAGTAATCTTATGTTATGGATCCTATGTAGGAAGTATCCTATTTTGGAATATTAGGATTAACTTGTATTGACCTACTATTATAAATGTAGGCCTAAAACCTAGTCAATAAAAAGCCATTCTATTTTTTTGTTTTCCTCTTTTACATGGTATTAGAGCTAGAGAGATGCCAAAAAGAAAATAAACAAAATGAAAGACTATTTGACCGCCACTGTTCATGGGTGGTGGACCTATGTGAGCCACTGTTTATGGGATGGTATAGAGTACTACCATGGCTACTGAGATGTCATTTTAAGCTGAAGTCAGTGGGCCAGGTTTGGGCCCAAAGCCCGAACCGAATGTCCCTAATGTCTACATCAAAACAATATTGTTTTATAACACGGCTTATCAAAACCTTGTCTTATTGAAGAATTCTTTTCAATTTACCTTCAAAGATTTTTGTTTTATGTAGTGACATTATTGACTCAGTGTTCAACTTCACTTGTGAATGTTGTAGAACTTAACTACAGTATCCCCTCTTCCCTATAATCAATTTCAGAGTGTTGTTTTGAGCAGGTGTGTATCAATGGAACTCTTCCAAGGGAGTAGTATGATGAAGGTTTCTATGGGTGCAGAAATGTATGATGAATTTTCCAACTCTATATAGATTGACAAAGAATTATGAGTTTTAAGTAAAGACATTTAAACATTTGTACTCCAACTTTAGGATAGTGCTGGAGATTTATGATAATATAATGGATCCTATATAGGAAATAGCCTATTTTGGAATATTAGGGTTTAACTTGTATTGCAGGCTCAAACCCAGTCAATAACAAGTGATTCTATTTTCTGGTTCTCTATTCTATTTTCTAGTTCTCTTTTACATGTCCAAAAGCTTAGATGAAATGTTTATAACAAATGTACTCTTTAGTAGGTGTGTTGGTTGAGTTCTTGATTTTTTGTCTTAGTGCTATATTACTTTTGGATTCTGGTTAAGAGTATTTTTGACAGTTGTATATTTGACAATGCTGTGATGAAAGATAGCTGGGCAAGAGTAAAGTAACATCTGAAATAACTGATGGATCAATCAGAACAAACACAGCAGCAGCAGCAAAATCGACACCCTATTATGGGAATTGTAGCTGGAGCAGGACAGGTGGCATATAGTACTACTCCCTATCAAACAGCTGCAATAGTGGCTTCTGGAACTCCTTCTCTAGCTGTTGCATCCCCAACTCAGCCTCCTCCTACTCTCTCTAGTTCTCCACACCAGATCACTTACCAACAGTCTCAGCATTTCCATCATCAACAGCAGCAGCAGCAGCTTCAAATGTTCTGGGCCAACCAAATGCAAGAAATTGAGCAAACAGCTGATTTTAAGAACCATAGTCTCCCTCTTGCTCGAATTAAAAAGATAATGAAAGCTGATGAAGATGTCCGAATGATTTCAGCTGAGGCTCCTGTTGTGTTTGCTAAGGCATGTGAGATGTTCATCTTGGAGTTAACTTTACGTTCTTGGATCCACACTGAAGAAAACAAAAGGAGGACACTACAAAAGAATGATATTGCAGCTGCCATATCAAGGACTGATGTTTTCGACTTCTTGGTTGATATAATACCAAGGGATGAGTTGAAAGAGGAGGGACTTGGAGTTACAAAAGCAACTATTCCTGTGGTTGGTTCCCCTGCTGATATCCCATATTATTATGTCCCTCATCAGCATCCAGCGGGACCTCCAGGAATGATTATGGGAAAACCAGTTGATCAAACAGCAGTTTATGGACCCCAGCAGCCACGACCACCTGTTGCGTTCATGCCGTGGCCCCAGTCTCAGCAGCAGCATCAACAAAATCAACAACAAAGTGAAGATTGATTTTAAGGTGTGATAGTTGTGACAGATGTATTGCAGTTATCTAATCTTATGATATACTTGATGTATGCATCTTGTATCTTTATCAAAGAGGAATGAGGTTAGTCTAGAATTCGACTCTGTAATACCAAAACTGAATAGTTTATGCTGGTAAAACATGAGGTTGTTGGGTGATCCATGGATTCTTCTTGCTTGAGTTTGGGAAAGAAAGCTTGTTATGAATAATTATTTTGGCCATGCAAGGTGGAAAACCGATTTAATGTCTATAGGTTTAACCGGAAGATCATAAATGAGTTATCGTTACAAAGTATGTTCTGCTTAGTTAGTTCTTCAATTGTTAGACATTTGCTCATTTTTGATAATTCTATAGGGCATTTGTTCCGTATAATACCCTGCGGGGATATTGCTACGACAGTAAGCATGGTACTATATTGATAATTTTATAATAACAAAACTTTGAATTGCTAATGAATTTATCGAAGCGATTATATGTAACATTGAAAAAGTAATGTTGAAAGACAACTTACGGGAAACTTTGGAATTGATGCTTGAAATTTAGATTGGATGAATGATTCGTAAAAGAGATTATTCAAGAGATAAGAGGTTCATGTCTGGTGTTATTCAAAATGAGATTCAAAGGTTGAATAAGTTGTTTAAAGTGATTAAAGTGTTGTTTAAAGGTTTCAAAGCAAGCCGAGGAGGTGACATTAGAGAGTATTTTGATAACTTTCTTTATAGATATCAAATTAAGGTGATTAAAGAGGCATTAGAAAGCTAGGAGAGAGGAACAACTCTATAGAACACACCTTCTTTGTTTGGTTGATCGAATAGTTTGTAGTTTAGAGGGCCATAAATAGTTAAGGTTGAAAATACGTATAAGAAGCCTTTCATAAAGCAAAGATACACAAGATATAAAGAAGAGAGAACAAAACTACAAGTGCCTACTAAAGAATTGAAGTTTGTGTAAACTTTGTGATTTTATTTTGTAGAGTGAGGAAACATAGTTGTAGTGAGCTTTGTGTAAGCTTTGAGACGTCTCGTATAATATGAGGTTTAGACGTGTGTTGTCGAGAATCTAAATACTAAAAGCTTGTAAGGTCAATCTCGAACCTTAAAAAACGATAAATTCTAGTAGTTTACTCCTCACATACTGCAAAAGAGTTATAATAGATTCACAATTCTCGAGCGACCTTAGGAAGTGCATGTAAGTTAAAGAAGACTAAACTACTATAACTAAATAGGTCCCTCAACTATTTAGTTATATATATTGATATTAACGTTTTGCCATATTAGTCGGAAACTTGAAACCGTGTCACCGTTTGCTAGATGGAGTTTCAGCCATTTTTTACCATTTTGGAGGATATTAGCTTTTTGACGGTCAAACAGTTAAGTTAATTATTCTGTTTAATTATCAGCTAGTGAATTGGCTTATTCAACCCAATCAATTGATTTTTTAAAAAAGCTCCTATATAAAAGTGTTTTGATTCAACTGGTAAAAAATATGCCTTATAATGATGACCGTGTCTTCACTTTATTCAACAGCTGAAAATTTAATATGCATTAAAACGTTAATTATACCTTTTAAATAATTATTATTTTGCTTTAAACATAGAATTGTCACCCGCGTGACAGGAATTATCACATGGCAACAAGAAGGGTCATAGGCGTGATACACCTTTTGTTTTTTATTTATTTTAATTTTAATTTTTTATAAAAATTGCAAGTTGTCCTCCAATTCTTAGCATTAACATTTTAAAGATTGAAGATAAGGTAAGAAATTTAAAGTTTAAAATTTGATTAATTTACTAAAATTGTTTAATGAATTTATAAATTATATAAAAATATTAAATAAAATTTAAAATTTGATCATTATTATTATTATTATTATTATTATTATTATTATTATTATTATTATGTTCTATGTTTTTTATTAGAACTATAAATTTAATTTTTTGTAAAATTAAATACCTAAAATGTAAATTCTCATGAAAATATTCAAAGAAATATTAAGATATAATATTCATATCTTTATAATTTTTTAAAAATCATGTTATTATAAATTATTTTATACATAAACAGCTAATACTAAACAGCTAAATTTACCAAACATTTTTAATAAATAGTTGATATTATTTACTAGTCAAATCAACTGATATAATTAATTATCAGCTAATAGCTAATGCAATCAACTTATTGCCAAATATAACTTATAAGCTACTAGTTTGAAAAGACTAGGAATGCATTTATAGTACCTTTGTAGTTGTCTTTGTTTTAACAATACAAGTTCCCATAATTCAAGAAATATTTGTGCGGTAAAAGTGTCAATTTTAAACCTAACTTTTACAAGTTTAACTCTAAAAATTTTAAAAATATACAAAAGACATTAACATTTAGAAAATATCTAAATATAACCTCCAAATAGACGGCGTCAGTTTTTAATGTTATTTTATTGCATATGCGGGTTCCATATTGCCACGTGGCAGTGTGGACCCTTTTAAAAATTAAAAAATTTTAATTGTTAATATTTGGACGTGCGATCCACTGAATATTGTTGTCCCCGAATAATCTCGTGAGTTTACGTGCTTGTGACAGATCTTCTTCTTCTTCCTCCAACACCTACACTACGGCTTGGTTTGGAGGAGCGGTAGCGATTGACAACCTACTGAAATCAACCTGCTGAAATGATACGTACTTATTCTTAATAAGTACTTATGTATTTGGGATTGTTGTTTTGGTAACTGCTGAAACGTGAAAATAAGTGTTTGGCAAGTGTGGTTGCGATTGTTGAAAAAAGATAAAATGACTAAAAAACTCATTGATTTAATAAACTATTAATTGTTATATAAATAATTAAAATATATATTTTTAGTCATATAAATTTAAAATTATAAATAATAAAATATTAAAGTAAAATAAGAAAATACAAATAAATTTAGTAAATAAAATATTTCATAAAAATATATTATTAGTCATATTAATTAAGAGTATAATGGAAAATAATATTTGTAGTGAAGGATATTAATGGAAAGTAAAATTTTTACTGCAGAATCAGTTTCCTACTGCAACTCTCTTTCTGTTTATTGATTTCTGCGGTAACACTGCACTTTTTTGCAATCTTCGGTTATTCACCGCAAATCCAAACATGTGACTGCGTTTAAAAACTGCGATGAATAAGTACTTATCCCCACCACACCATAGATCCAAACGTAGCCTACGTCTTCCTCTTCCGCTGAGGCTTAATTTAGGAGAGCGGTAGTAGTTGATAATCTGCTAAAATTAACCTGCTGAAATGATAAGTACTTATTATCAATAAGTATTTATATGTTTGAGATTGATGTTTTGGTAACTACTGAAACATAAAAATAGGTGTTTGGCAAGTGTGGTTGTGATTGCTGAAAAGAGATAAAATGACTAAAAAACCTATTAATTTAATAAACTATTAATTATTGTATAAATAATTAAAAAATATATCATTAATCATATAAATTTAAAATTATAAATAATAAAATATTAAATTAAAATAAGAAAAATATAAATAAAATATTTCATAAATAATATATTATTGTTCATATAAATTTACAATTATAAATAATAAAATATTAAATTAAAATAAGAAAATATAAATAAAATAAATTTAGTAAATAAAATATTTCATAAAAAATATATTATTAGTTTAATAAATAAGAAAATATTAGTTGAGGGTATAATGGAAAATAATAATTATCAGAAGGTTATTAATGGAAAGTAGAATTTCTATCAAAAAGCACTTTCCTACTGCAACTCTCTATCTACTTATTGATTTCCACGGTAACACCGCACTTTTCTTCAACCTCCGGTTGTTTACCCACAGATTTAAACATGTGACTGTATTTGAAAACTGTAGTAGATAAGTACTTATCCTCACCGCACCGTATTGCAGATTCAAACATAACTTCAGTCAGCTTCAACTTAAACGCACCCACAACTCTAAATCTTACCATTAAGCTGATTTGCTAATAACAATACTGATTCTCCTTTGCCTATTGTGAACATACACGTTCCTGATGAGGATATTAATCTTAAATTTTATATCCTCAAAACACGAAAGTCTCTGAAGAGGAACATGATCTGTAGAATTTCAAGCCATGCGACAGTTCATCTTTTGTCTCAGTTTGTCATGCTTTTAATAGTTTCTGCAAGTTTAACTTGTCATTTATATATATATATATATTAGATATCCTAGCTTTGTCGGATTAATCTTAAGCCCCTAAGGTCCCACCTCAAGAGTTTTAGAGGATTTAAATCTGAAATCCTAAGGTCTCTCAGGTTCTTACGTGGCCTGTACACTTCTGCGTAAAAGGAATTGTCACATACTAATTGGTCAACTGTTGATTGATCGCTGGCACTGCTCAGCATCAGGCTCTCATCAGCCCCAGGTTCCCAGTAGTTCTAATTCCCATACTGCCGCTGGAAGCGAGACATCCACAATTGATCCGACTAAGAAGCATGCCCAAGAGGCTAAAAAATCATCAACAAAGAAATGTCCCTTCTCCCCTCCTTTGTAGTGACTCTTCTAAATGCTTACAGGATGGTTACTTTGTCATTGGATTTGGAAAGATTATTAATGTAATAGCTATTGTTTTACCAGTAGTATTTAGAAAGAGTGAAAAAGGTTTTAACAAATGGAAGCTGACAAGTCTAGCTCATCTTCTTATACGATTTATGGTATATAAGTGTATCCTAATTTACAGTAAGTACTTGATTCTTATCAAACAAAAGGCATATAGATACGTATATTTAAGCCCTAACACAAACCATTCTCCATCTAAGATGGTTAGCTTCAATCTAAGAACCCGTACTGTAGTCATAATCATGGCTTCTTCATTTTGGTTTACAACATTTGAGACTGGGCAGGCTACAGAAGACAGTGGTTAAAGCTTCGACCGTCGTCACCGCCACTGTTACAAGTTTATTTTTTAGGCTAAGAAACTCAACCTTTTCAGCCCTGTAATATAATCAAGTATCCCCACTTGATTCAGCAAAAATCCTTCCCAAGGAAAAACGAAAACACCGTTGTGGCAAGGTGTTTAAGACGAGCAGAATTATTTCTCCCAAAGGGAAACGAAATCAACGTTGTGATAAATAGTAAAGTGGACCAGAATTGCTTAAAGCACACGTAAATGGAACGAGCAATGTGTTATGCGAACAAAGAGGCAGAATATTGAAGTACGTAACATCACCCACATGTCTGGAGGCACTGGCGGAGTTATTTGGGGCCCAGTGGTGCACTAGGCCCCCCAAGATTTAAAAAAATTAAACATTTTTTATTTTTAATATATATATATATCAAAACTTTTGATAACTGAACAAGACCCTCTCTTGAAGTGTGTCGCACTGTCAATGTGATTTGTGAAAGATTATATGAAGAGGGGTGTTCCAAAATTTTGCTTTCATATGGAGGTGATTAGATATTAACCCCACAAGGTTTTGAACAAATTTCAAGGACAAACTAGTACCAATAGCGACATGGAGAGCAATCATGGGCTTTTCAGTGACATCGGTAGTTATTGAATTGGAATCTTCCTTAAAAAAGTTAGAAGCGGTGGTCCAATCACCTTCAATGGCAGCTTTGTATAATGGCAAGTAACGATCGACACGAGAAGGTAAGGCAAGGCTGGCATGTCTGACCGTTTTTCTTGATCTTTGGTTCTTCCGTCACGTCTGCTTTTTATATCGACAAGTTTTATAATATTTATTCCACGACAGGATTTAACAATCGATTTGATGAAGTCAATAC
>JANQAP020000052.1:346643-357768 GCA_026874005.2 Erythroxylum coriaceum
TTGGCTACAATATCATTTGATAATATTTTATTATCAAATGATATTGTAGCCAAATAACCAATTAAAAATATCATGAAGGTAATGATATAGACAAGAGTCTCGCACAAAGTCTCACACAAATTATAGTACTCAAAAGAATGTTTTTTGTTTATATTCATCATTTTTGGGTAAACTAGATTCAACTGCCTCCAGAATCTCTGTGAAATAAAAGTTTGTACCTGAACAAATGTAGCGAAGATGTCATCTTCTGTCAATTGCAATACTTTGAGTGCCCACTCATTCACATGGCCAAGCACAGTTTTTTGTCTTTCTGCTTCAAGCACCACTGAATCACGATACAAGAATCTTTGCCAAACTTTTCTAACATTCGCCAATCGGAATTCTATTTCCGTCTTGTTAAAGGTCTAGGAGAACACAACCATCGTGAATCAGTAACTCCAAGGTTTCATGATACTATCGTATAGATTTCAAGGTCATAAAAATTTACCCGAAGAATATTTATCATATTTGGGATATCATCTTCCATGATTCTAACAGCCAAGCTGTCATAGTTGAGCACATTCTCGAAAGGCAAGAAAATCCCATCCTAAGGACAGATAATCAAATGGAATCAATAAGAAAACAAATTAATGATTGTGCCAGTATATCAGACCAGTGAATGTTGAAGAGAAATTGAGAAATCTACTAAATATGCTACAAGGCCATAAATCTTCGTAATAGATGTAACAAGTAATAAATCTTGAAGTGACCTTCATTTCAGAATAGGCCAAAGATTTATATAATTTCATCCTCCTGCAGTTTGAGAATCTCATATGTTTAGCATCATACCTACGGTGCATTTATTGTGCCACGATTTGTGCAAGGCCATTAGTCAATTTTACTTTTTAAAAGGGAAGCCTATAATAATTTCTTTAGCATTTCAAAATTGCAAAGGTCACATGAAGCATCTGAGGGAAAAATGAGTTGTTAAATTAACTTTGATACTATGTGAAATTAGATTTAAAGGACAAGGAGAAAGAAGAAGAATGTATACATTGGTTAATGTGGTTCCGCTGTAAAGCCTATGTCAATGGACACAAAAACCACAAGGGTGCCAACTGTGTTATTTATCAGATGGAACTTATATATTAATAATAGTAGGGCAGTAAAATATTTTATAATAGAGAAATACGCTACTCGAATATAGTACCCAAACTATTTTATTATAGGCTATATACAATATTCCTATAATTGACTACCTAATAATATTCATATAATAAATGTATCATTTTCAACAGAAAAGGAGAGGAAGGGAAAGCGAAAGGAAATAATAGCAAGAGGAAGATAGTGAGAAAGACGGCGGAGAGATGAAAAATAGACTAACGAGGCAGCGAAAATGGAAGTCTCAATCTTAATATTGTTCTGAAATTGGAAACCACAATTTAACCAAAATATGTATTGAATAAAAAGCAACCCTTATACTAGAAAAGCTAATGTCTACATTGGTCATAACAAGAATTCTGTATGTGGTAATAAATTCTAAGAGGTGCCTTGAGACCCCTATGTTAACTTTTCAAAACTTAGCCCTTCGTGTGGCACCAATACCAGTTCTGAAACTTACATGGTAGATCTCAACGTGATGTTTGTTGATTATAGAATATTGTTTTGAGCTATACAAGCCGACAATATAAGATTAGTCTCTTTAAATTTGGATAACATTAAATTATAACAATAAAATCTTCAAATGGATATACTAAGTGAAAAATAATCATGGGTACCTTGTAGCCAATTTTATACCACAAGGAATATTTTGAAAATTAATACCATAAGTTATCTCAACAAATTTAATCTAAATTCTAATGGCTCGATTTAGAATGGTGGTTTGTATGGCCTACATGGATAAAAGCAAAATACTCATAATGACACAAGATCTAAATGTCGAGGTTCTTACTTTAGAGATGAATAATATCATGCTTGCTTTCACAATTTTAAATTATTGCACAATAGAATACCTGAATGACCACAGGTATGCAACCTTGCAAAATGCTATCTTCCATCCGACCACTCCAACCATCTCCAGGAAAAACTCCACAGAAAATAGAACTTGCTAAATCTTCATGATAGTTTTTAGAGCGTAAAGGGGTCACAATTATGTCTTTTGCATGCTGTTTCCCAAGCTTTCCCTTCTTGTTAGGGCTTGATCCAAATTCTTCAGCAATCCTTTGTCTAATACCCATGCTATACCTTCAAACCCCAGAAGCTAATTCATCAGCAACATTATGTGCAATGACTGAAAAGCTTAGAAACAACTCTGTAATTGTATGTTATGTCTGTCCCTATTCAAGTGGACACAAAGGCACATAGACATACAAGCATGCGTATATAGAGGAAAAGAGATTCACAAAAATGGATCATAGCATTTTCCCTAAATTTCAAGCGGCAGTTTCAAGATTTAACAAAAGGATAGTTTTTTTACTTACGAATCTTCTGGTCTCCCATTCTCATATGCTGGACCAAGATTTCCATTGAAGTAGAATAATGTCTTTCGTTGCTCAAGGGGCCTATATAGAAATGGCATACTCATTGCATCTTTACTTGCATCAATTTAAAAATGCATCCATGGCATCCAGCTGACCAAGGAGGAAGAAATAATTAGATAATAAGAAACAAAATGTTGCAGAAGAAAGTACCTTGCCCAAAGTTTGGCGCTCAAGGTCAATACATCAGGCCGCTTCCAAGCAGGAAGTACAAGATCTTTATCAGGATCAAAACACGGATGCTTGCCTCTTCTATCAAAAGAAATCTTGTCCCAATTATCAGCCCAATAGGCTGTTGTGGAGTGGTTGTGCTTTGAATTTGTGTTACCCCAGTGAACCAACATCATACTATTCCATATCTCCTTAGGAGCATAGCAAGCACCTTCATCCCATGAAAAAAACTGCGTTAAGATGAAGTTTGCATCATTAGCATGACATATAGCAAATATTCTGAGGGAAAGCAGTAAAGCATAGAACAACAGCAGAAATTATACAAAGAGCAGAGCTAGTGAAACATAAAAATAGACAAATAATCAGAAACTAAAGGAAGCAAAATAGTTAATAGTCAAATCAATATGCTGAAAAATAACATAAAAAACTTAACTTCGGATGTTTATGGAGACAAAATCCACATGAAAGAAAAAAGACTAGTAGGTTAATAAGCCCAAGGAGCGTTAATAAGGCAATGAAAATTTCCTAAAATTAAACTAGTCAGGTTTATTGCTCATTTTCATGACATCAAATAAGACAACTAGAATTCATCCTGCTCATTTTCACAAGTATATTGATTGCAAACCATAAACACGTCTTACCCAAATATGGTCTCTTCCAGATGAGCGGTTCCAATAAGTATAATGCTCGACAATGTGGTTATATGCCTTATGGTAGAATTCCAGGGTGAGAGAACTCCTCAAGCCCATATGTTCCTGGCATTTTAGGGTAAGAAGGAAGCACTATATAGAATATTCAAATTTCAGAAGGAAAAATCCCATTCACGAATAACATGTATAGACATAATACGTATGACCATAGATAAAGACTAAAAAAACTTGAATTTCTAGCTCTTTCTTTAAGCTCCATGCTAAGATATATTCCTAAGCATAGGCATATATCCTACAGATAGTTATTTTCTCTGTATTATGCATGAGAAATTGAAAATTCATGACAGAAAATATGTAGGCGAACCCAAAGGTTTCCAAAGTAGAAAAAGGATGTAAAGACTTTAGACAACCTGAAATTCAATAAAAAAATAGTCATCTAAGTTTAAGTAACTATTGTATGTTATCGCGATGGTCATCTTGCAGGTAATCAGCAAGAAGAGGAGAATTTGAGAACATGGAATCCTTTGAACAGTGACACAGAGTTGTACACATTCTTACTCTCAATTTCTGAATCAATTAGATATGTTGCCTATAAATCCAACTCATGTAGAGCTTTTTGACAACTTTTCTCTCAAAATCTTAATTTTCACAGTGGTGATGTTATTGTTTTCCTATTCATCTTTGGATTTTTATTTATGTAAATCTATTTGCCTTTCCTATAGAAGCAGAAGGCTGACAACAAAGAAATGAAATTTTAAACGCATTCTTTGTACTTCCCTATTAGTACCTGCAAAATTGACATAATGAAGATGATTTGAAGTGGACTAATCTACTTAACATAACATAGATAATGTATCAATAAAGCAACAGATACAATAAAATAGCTATTATTGCCCTTTTTCTATTCCTACTTGATTTTCAATGTCAGATAGTGCCGACCAATGGAAATGATCTTTCAGGTGACTTAAGTTTGAAGCAAAACATTTGTATATAGAACTTCATATTCCTTACTTCCAAAAAAAAAAAGTGATATTGTCCAACATGGGTACTTATAAAGTGTTGAAATACTCCACAAAAGTTCTAAATTTTTCCTCATATACTAACAATTAAACAGGTAAGGATTATAATGTAGGATTTTTCTGACCACAAGCATATGAACCAAGAAGGAGCTTTCTAGTTCTTTTCATATTTGCCTCCATTGAGAATCAATTGGGAATGCGGTAAACGAACCTAAACAGTTCAATAGTCCCAAACAGGAATAGTACTACACAGCCAAAAATGAATTGTTTAGTAATAATGTCTTAAATTGCCTTACAAACCACTTCAATTTTTCATAACTTTCTGTAATTGGACATCAAAAGTGTCTATATCTAAAGTCCTTATGTCCTTATTAAGTTCTAGAGTTGATAGGATCTAAAGTAGTTTAAGGATAGTTTGGTCTACACCCTAAATGCAGTAAGAACCACCCAAGCCTCCCACTTGAAACTTTTAACACAATAATCTTGAAAAGGTCTTAATTGTGTAGACCGGGAAGAGTTAATTAGAGGAGTTGTTAGTAGCCATGACTTATGTTCCTTATACTATGAACAAAACCTAACTAATTATTCAAACCACATGGTTTTAGGTCTATCTGGAGTTTCTACATCAGTTTAAGATTAAGTGATTGTGTACACTATGTTGATCATTAAGCACAAAGAAGGGAGTTTTCAAAATAATATGATGAATTAACATACTGACCCAAGGATTTGACAAAAATAACTATTAGTGTAAATAGTCAAAATAGTAATTGAATCATTTTTTAAAACATACCTGACATCTTCAACTTTTGGTTAGAGTGATTTCTTGACCTAGCATGATAATCATTACGATTCAGAGTTCGAAAATGATGCCAAGCTACTGATGGGAAATAGGAATTCATTTACGATTATTTTCTATACTAGTCAGTTTTCCTTATGAGAAGTTTCACCAAAAATAGGATTCCTTGTATTTTCTTTTAGTATCACCTTTCCTTCTTTGGAGTTAAATCAAAAAATGTTCTATTTGAACCATGTTAGGTTAGAATTATTTATCTTTTAGTGTATGATGAATGATCTAGAGTTCTTCTCTTAGTAGGATTAGTTGACAGGATTCTTATTTAAGTTTAACGTTTCAGTTTATGAAGGGAAAGAAGCGATATTTTATGATTTTTTCAGCTAAGAAATGCAATGCTTTCTTCTAATAGAGATTCTTAGATATAGAATGACCCCTTGAAACGTTGAAGTGATCAATAGAACCTATTGGTATAATACTAATTTGGTATTCCAAACCCTAGAATGAATTTTAGTTTTTACAAACCTTAGGAGTGATTCTTTGATCTACTCTTCTAATTTCTTAACAGAAAATTTCAGCCCTTAATTCCAAGTTTCAGCAACCTATATTACAGTTCTATATTTTTACATAATACTACTTTTTATAGTTGTCTTACATTGGCTGGCCTCATTTAGGGTAGATCTGTAACTTGTTCACAGTTTGAGTGAAAGGATATGATAACATTCGAATCATTTTCTGAACCATGTTTACATAAAATTTTCATATTCTTGAATAAATTCTACAAAAACTTAGCACAATAAGCAGGCATCCAGTTCACAATTCTAAAAGAAATAATCCAGAATAAAGAGTAGTCAATTTTTCACATGAAGTTGTGAGCATAGAAAAGAACCAAAGCAATGATTGTAGACAGGAGTTTTGCCAAAAAAGCAAAGAACATTTTAAAGCTTCTTTATATATATATTCAAGGGATCCTATCAATAAGAGATTAAAAGCCAGCACCAACTTATTTAAGCACATCAAGACTTTTACAATGTATAGCAAACATTAACAAGGACTGAACTAAATTTGATATTTGGACTTCACTTGTGGAAGGTAAGGAAACTAACAAGGTTATCAAACCAAAGGACATATGATGAGAAGAAAAATAAATTAAAGCCCATCAACAATAAAGACTGACTCTGGGTACAAACAATTGGACTCTTTAGTCTTAACATCAGACAATCAAAGACAATTATCAAATTGATGATTGGACATACTATTTAACAGAGAGATCAAACATAATCATAACCCTTTATCTTGGTTGAAGCAAAATAAGTACATAAAACAAGCTAGAAAATTTCACCTGCAAACTTAAATGGGGAGCATCATCTGCACGTGTTATGATGCATGAATCAAGAACAGGAACAAAGAAAAAGTCAGCTTCTTCACCATTTAATGTTCGATGTGCACTAGCTAAAATACTCTCATAGAGTGCCATCTGTAAGTGTGCAAAGAGTTCAAGCCATCAGTTATATGTTTTCCTTACAAAGTGTTGGGCATGGTTCTCAGTTCAAAAAGTACCTGAGAACCATACAACTGATCTGTCCAGAATGTCGCATTATTTTCATCATAGATTCTGTTCACACATTCAAACTTAAAGTGACGACCCTGCATCACCAAATAAAAGGACATGAAAAGCTTAAACAATGAGTTATAATATATTAGTATTTGATTCTATCCTCACCTCTAGGAGCATGCTGTTGAACTCGGGGGGTAAATCATACACGTATATAAGAGGCCTTTTCTTCTTCACTATAGCATTGAAATTAACCAATTTCCCACTAAGAATGTTATGATCAGGAACATCAAGCTGAGCAGGTCGAAGCCAATTAGGCCACTCTCTCACTGAAGAAGTAACAGATGGAATGCTACAGTCTGTTCCATACCAGCCATTGTTACACTGTAAAACATATGTTAATTGAGTAGATTATTTCTTACAAGAAAGTAAACAAGAAAAAAGAAAAAATTTTATGGAGATTTTGAAGGAAATGATGGTTGATAAAAATTGAATTCAAATGGGTATAGGATAAAAGGTATTAGTTACAAACTAACTAATCGTTTATGTGATATTCAAGTGTTAAAAGGTATTAGTTACAAACTAACTAATCCTTCATGTGATATTCAAGTGTATCTCCTACATATTACAACTAGCACTGCTACATTTGCATTGAGGAATTGCTTCAAAAAGTCCAAGTTATTCCTTTTTCAAAAAGAATTGCCATCCAAAAGTATGCAAGAACTGGAAACCTGTTGAACTGCTGTAAATCAAACAAGAGTATCTTATCTCAATATTACTAGCAGTGCGCTTGGTTTTCTATAATTTCCTTCCTTCAACTTCAAAAGATTAACAGTGGTATTATTAAGTGTAGAAAATAGATTATTGTATCAAGTATAAGGATATCTTTATCTGTGTCTCACTACCACTCTGTGAACAGTGATGCTCATGATGGCCTTGACATTTAAATACCTGTTGGTTAATGATAAAGTTGCAGAATAGCAAATATTAACAACAGCTGTCAGAACAGTTTCTATGTTCCAAAATTTAAGACACAACATTTGTATTAGAAAGAACAAATATAAATGCATAATTATCTCACATTCTTAAATGAAAATCTGTAACTATTGGATAACCTCTGAATGAGTTCAGTGCAAAAGCCTGTGCATTTCACAAATACGATTTATGTTACAAAAGTCCTTTTAGCCTAATTAAGTGTATTATTAAGTTAAATCGTGTACAATTGCCTTTTTCAGTGAACTAAATCACATGAATCTAGTTTAAATGTAAAGGAAGGCAAAATGGTACCTGACAGGATCCACCACGACAAAATCCATGACCAGAGCATTGATTAATACAAACACACTGGACAGGAATTTCACAAAACCTCCCTAAAAGGCAATCATATTTGCAGTCACATTCCGTTTTGAATTTCATCCTGGCAGCAAGTGCCTCTACAGGGTCCACATTACACCACCCAGCTTTGCTACTGTTTTTTGTGAATATATTTTCAAAGTCAGGTTTTCCCCAGTTAGCAAGTTTTGAGCCACTGGGATCTGAAGGTAACCTGAAATAGATGCTATACGTGAGACGATGCAGAAAAAGAATCTCAAGCCAAACTTTGGAGCCAATGAACTCACGTTAGCTGAAATCCACATGCTTCAGCTACAGGGCGGTTTGGGTACTTTGTGCCTTCCCCACAGAAGCACATTGCTCTTGTTGTATCACAATAAGCAGGGCATATGGAAACCACCCAACGGCCATAAGGTAGCCCTGGCACTTTAGGATAGTTGCAGTCCAGGTGCAGTCTTTCAGAACATCCTTTCCCTACTCCATCAACACATGAAATAATGACGTGAATTTGGGAATTCAGCATGCAATGTTCTCTCCCTCAATTGTTGCTTTAACCCCCACATATTGGCTAGATAACATAATTATCATTCACAGAGATTAGCAAAATATTTGGGCTGTCAAAGATGTAATACGCTCCCCACATTCTTTTAGTGTAAGTTATCACCAAAGCTTGAGATGCTCCTAATGGAATGGTTCGTCAAATGATTACAAGAAATAGCTTTAGTTAAATTGACACTCAGAAGAACATGGTGTTACTTTTTCCAATATTTATTATGAATCAAAGTTAGTAGAAAATGCAAAAGTTAATTCTGTCCAGTTAATCCCCCCACCAAGGACTCTATTTTCTCAACAATCCAATCACTGGTCTAGTGAAAGATCTTACGTTGACCTTGAACTAGTTAGTGTCTTTGCAAAGTCCATGATATAAGAAAATGAAAGAAACAAATGAGAAAATGTCTTACCACTAAAACCATGAAAGCACCGACATTGCCCCAATTCATGGTTACATACACCTTGACCACTGCAGTCATCATCACAGCTCTGGTTACCAATTATCTGCAAGAGAAAAAAGAAACTTGCAGACCAGTTACAATGGCATGAGCAAAGGAAGCCAGCAGAAAGCAAAAGCTAAATAGAGTTTGAAAAGATTAATGTGTAAATAGTACTAAACTTAAAAGTCAAAAGAGCAAATCAAAATCAACATATTCCAAAAGTAAAAGATATATATTAGTCACCAAATATTTATCATTATTGCTACCTCATTGATTTTGACCTCTTTAGTGATAGAGTCACAACCAGAGAGCCAGCGCCCAATTGCAGCCTTCCAAGGTGCATTGCGATAAACTACTGCCTTGTGTGAGTCTTCTGGAAACCTGTGATCTAAATCAGTCACTAGTAAATTCCCAGAAACAATGTTGCTCGGGTTATCAGCCGATTCAGTGACAGGGACACAAGTATTCTGAACTTGGCAGGCACTGAAGAAATCTAACGAAGGTATCACAGGGAACAAGAATAAATGAACTACAGAAACTAATGCTGCGATGGAAACAATTGTAGCTATCAGAGACCATGAGCAATTCCATTTATTAACGAACATCATATTCCAAAAAGGCGTTCAGGGAACTCAGTTATTAGCGATTCTCTAGTTGAACAGATACATCTCTTCTTGGCCCTGCAAGATGTATGATGGCACCTAATGTAGGAAATTAAATAATCAGACGGCCATTATATTGATGGAGGAGAGAGATAGAAAGCGTTGAAAACAATTTATGCAGAAAAACAGATCCTATCAGCCATAGATGTGCTAAAAGTTAAGATTAAAAGTTTCAGAAGACGAGGTGGAAAAAAACAAACAAATACTGACAAGAGAATCAGTTAAAGTGCAATCTGAAAATTTCCCAAAAAGCATATGAACACATTCCGAATTCCAATCCCAAGACCCTAAACCGCTTACCTAGGGGAACATTGGATAGAATACAATAGAATACAACTCCACCAAACTTTCCCACACCTAACGGTTAAAAATCAAGGGCAAACCCGCAGCCCCAGAAAGAGAGATGAACTGTCAGAAGGAGACCACAGACACAAATTAGTGAATAAATTCAATCCACGATTGACCAGTGAGCAATTCGAACGCAAACTACTGCAAATTCTAAAAGGGTCAATGAGAAGAGAAAATAAACTTACCTTTAATTAGACTATTGGTTTCCCATTCCAATGAAAATTGATTAAATAACATAAAAGAGATTGAATAATCCAAGAAATGAGTACGAGGGATCCAAGAATAAACTAAGAAGAGACAAATGGTGAGAGAGTGGTAAATAAGAATTTGCAAGGAAGATTCCAATATGACAGCATGTCGAGGGTGAGCCCTGTGCGCGCATTAAAATATGAAAACGGAACGTATAATATGGTTAGGAACAGCGTAAGGTCAATGCAGAAGGCGCTAAGGGTCTCGGTGGAAAGTTTTGAAACATACATGCTCCTTGCTTTTGTATTTGCCATTAAAATTTCTTCCTCTTCATCTTCTGCCTCCTAACTTTTCTCAACTCCAGTTCCCATTTGTCACATGTTGTTAGACCCTCTAAGCTGTAACAACGGGATCGTTCGGGTATTAGAAAGCCTCGACTAATAGTCGACACGTGAAACAACGCAAAGACTTGCGATAAAGTAAAGATAGAAAAGTACAATATCCAGCATTGATATGTATTAGCGTATATTGGCAGAAATCTTCAACGAGATGCAAGATTTAAATATGAGACTAAAAGAAGATTTAAGATAGAAATCGAGTGGATGGTTAGTTGGATCACTCGTATGACAAAAATATACGAGAGTTTCAAGGTGACTTAACAAGTAGATCAAGCATAATACGAGTTTTGGTAAAGTTTCAGACCTTGTACGAACTGATTTGGCTAAGGCTGGATTCTTAATAGACTAAGTACTTAGTATGTGTTCAAGTAGACAAACCATGACTAATGGAGTTGGCATAGGTAAGCATTGGACGGATCAGTGTGTTATTGGCTTGGATGACTCATCATCAACGGATAGAGATGAAGAGATCTTAGATGATGTGGCAGATAAAATTACAGTAG
>JANQAP020000052.1:370356-381262 GCA_026874005.2 Erythroxylum coriaceum
AATAATAATAATAATAATAATAATAATAATAATAATAATAATATAATAATAATAATAATAATAATAATAATAATAATTTATTATTATTATTATTATTATTATTATTTAAAATGTTTTCTAATAAAACCTACCAAACTTGTAATAGCTTGACTTTTCATGAAAATGTACTTAAGAGTAGTTACAGAGTTTGAATGGCCAGAGAATTATTAATGTATGTGTGTAATTAAAAAGGGTAAATAATTTAACGCTTGGATCTGGATTAATATGTATATTTAGTTCAAAGCCCTTTGCATATTAATGATTTGAAATAACTTAAATGATTGTGTTTAAAATTAAATTTATTTCATGAAGTTGAAACCATTTTCTTATTACTGCATTATGCGTTGTGTGATTTTGTGTGTTTGTTGTTTTGTTTGCTTGAGGACAAGCAAACGTTTCATCAAGCAAACGTTTAAGTGTGGGGATATTGATAAGTGTGAATTGCATCATATTTTAGGGCTTAGTTTGATATGTATTTAATTGTTAATTCAATCGTTTAGTATGTGTTTAGATTAAAATTGTGTTAGTTTGTTAATTATTTATGTTTTAAGTGTTTTATGGGTTAGTACAAGTCTTTGAGTTTAATTATTATGTATTTGAGATACTTTGATGTGTTTGTTAGTGTTTCAGGATCAACATCGAAGAACGGAGAAGTTTTGGAGACACTCGGGCTTAAACAACAGTCTACGATCGTGGCACAACAGGCCACGATCATGACAGAAGCACTAGAGTTAGCTATGCCATAATCGTGACAGAAGCTTAGGATATGGCCCACGATCGTGGTTCATGGCCTGCTTCGAGTAGACCCGCAGACACTCAAAATCGTCAAGTTTTGAAGGAGTTTTTAGACCTTTTGGATCCTAAAAAAACCCTAAGGTTGCTTAGAACACAAAAGATATTTAAACAATAAGACAAAGAAGCAAGGGAAGCTTTTACATCAACCAATTTTAGAGAAATCCAATAGAGAATTATCAAGAGATAGAGAAAGAGACGAAGGAAGAGAGAAAAGGAGAAGAAATCGACTCGACGTACTTCCAAGGCAGGAGTTTCCTGAAGTCACTACCTCCCGTTGTCCGTGCAATCTTGTATTTCCTGCTATTTTTAATTTTATTATTGTATAGAATTGGAATAACAATTGATGGTAGGATGTTTGGATGTTGATGATGTTTCTAAACTCACCTTTGGGGTTTTATTTTTTATTTAATGAAATCTACTTATTTATATGTTATTTAGATTTATTGTGATTTAATTATGGACATGCATAAATCGATAATAAACTGAGAGGGTGAATCGAATGAAAAATAATTAAATTGAGCTAACGAGAGTTGACCGATTTAATAAAACAAGAATTAAATCAAATCAGTAAATTGTGTGAAAAGAGATCTTGCATAGGTTTCCGATAGTTTATTGGACAACTTTATATCTAATTAGAGTTTTGGATAGGTTGTTAATTGAGAAATTACAACTTCCATAATCTGATTAGGGTTTATAATTTAGGGCTTATGGTTATAACTTGATAGAGAGTAATCAACCCCAGGAACATCTAGAACCAATAATTCGGTAATTCATAATCGATTAGGTTAGCGTTAAAGATAGGTAAAATTCTCTTTATCTCAATTGGTAATTCCTTTAGATTGATTCTTGAGTGTGTGTTGCAATTGCTACATTATTAATATTTTCGTGATTGATTCTTGAATTGATTTGATTGATTGATTTGAATTCTTGTTTTAGTTTCGTTATATTTTGAATTTATGTGATTTGTTTTGACCTTAGATTTTGGGATTAGACTATCCCTTCTCGTGGGATCGACACCTTAGGTACTATGCAAAAGACCCGTGCATATGCGGATTATCGAGGTTAATCAATTAAAACTTACACACATCGAAAGAACTTGGTCACTCGCCATCTCCTCTGTCAGTTCTTTTGTTTCATCTACCATCTTTCTCATCAGCGATCCTCTTGAAGTTGCATCAATCGTGCCTCTCGTATGTTGGATTACTCCATTATAGAATGCTTACAATAAAAACTCCTTAGGTAAGTTATGGTGTGGGCATTTCCATTTCAAGTCTTTATATCATTCCCACGGTTCATAGATCGATTTCCCATCACTTTGCTAGAAGTTGATAATGTCCTTGATAATCTTCGTGGTCTTAGTAAGGGGAAAATACTTGTCTAAAAAGGCACAAACTAGTTGATCCTAAGTGGTGACATTGGCTGGGAGAGAATGGTACCAGGATTTTGCTTTATCTCTTAGGATAAAAGGAAAGAGTCTAATTCTTACCACATCCTCCAACATCTGATGGTACCGAAAGGTATCACAGATTTCAAGGAAGTTCACTATATGTGCATTGGGATCTTCATTCATTAATCCATAGAATTGCACATTCTGTTGAAGCATGTTTAGGAGGGCTGGTTTAATTTTAAAAGGGGTTGTTTGTACGAGTGGCCTAACTACTCCTTGGTTAGTTGCATTGAACCCTAGTCTCATGAAATCCATAAGGGTTCTTTTTTGACATCCCTGGTTCGCTTCGTGGTCCAAATCTTGCTGAAATTCCTTAGCCATTATTCTTTTGTGATTTCTTCTTCTTCTTCATGCTGAGCTTTCCTAATCAACCATTCTAATTGAGTGATATCTAGCTCTAAGGTTTCAACTGCATGACTTAAACATCTCATAACTCTAGTGTTCATGTACGAGCACATATTCAAAAATAGAAAGAAAGAAAGAATAGGAAATAAAATAAATAAAAAAATAACTAAACTCCTTAAACTAAAGAATTAAACTAATCGCCTCCCCGACAACGGTGCCAAAAACTTGATTGGGTGTTTGTTTGTGTAAGTTTTAATGATTAACCTTTAATAATCCGCAAGCGTATGGTTCGTTAACGTAATACCAAAGGTGTCAATCCCACGAGGAGGGAGTTAATCTAATCCTAAAATCTAATGCCAGAAACGATAACAGAAATCTAAGATGCAACAAAACTAAAAATGAGAATTTAATTCAATCAATCAAATTAAATATCAAACACGAAATACTAATTACTAAACAATTGCAACACACCCAAGAAACAACCGAAAGAAATTACCAATTAAGAAAAAGGGAGTTTTACTTATCCTTAATGCTAACCTAACTGATTATGAATTATCAGATTGTTGGCTCTAGATCATCCTAGGGTTGATTACTCTCTCTCGAGTTATAATCATTAACCCTAAATCATAAACTCTAATTAAATTATGGAACTTGCAATTTCTCAATTCACAATCTATCCAAAACCTTAATTAGTTCTGAAGTCCTCTAATAAACTATCGAAAAATTATGCAAGATCTCTCTACACACAATTTCTTGATCTGATTCAATTCTTGTTATATAAATCACTTAACTCTCGTTAGTCCAATTTAATCGTTTTTCATTCAATTCACCCTCTAAGTTTATTATCGAATTATGCAATCACAAAATCAAACCACAACAAATCTAATAAACACATAAACAACCAGATTTCCATTAATTTAAGAATAAAATTCTGAAGGTAAGTTTAAAACATCCTCAACATGCTAGATCTTATCATCAACTATTCAATCCATTTCCATACAATAATAAAACTAAAATTAAATAGGAAATACAATCTAGATGGATGATGGGAGGCAGCAATGTTGGGAAACTCCTGATCTAGGAAGTAGGTCGAGTCAGCTTCTTCTCCTCTTCTCTCTTCCTTCTTCTCTTCCTCTATCTCTCAATGAATTCTCTCTAGGGTTTCTCAAGGTGGCTGATGTAAAAGCTCTTCTACCCCCTTTTCTTGTTCTTTAAATATCCTTTTTTATTATGAGTAGCCCTAAGATTTTTTCAAGGTCTGAAAGGTCTAAAAAATCTCTCAAAACTTGACGTTTTTTAGTGTCTGTGCATCTGTCCGATGCAGGCCACAATCGTGGGCCATATCCAAGCCTTTTGTCATGATCGTGGCATGTAGGCACAATCGTCGACCGTTCCTTGTGCTTTTATCAGGGCTAATTCTATTGCTTCTGTCACTATCATGGCCTGACATGCCATAATCGTGGGCCCTTATTTCGACTCGAATGTCTCCAAAACTTCTCCGTTCTTTTATGTTAATCCTGAAACACTAGCAAACACATCAATGTACCTCAAAAATATAATATTTAAGCTCAAAGGCTTGTATTAACCCATAAAACACTTAAAACATAAATAATTAACAAACTAACACAATTATAACCTAAACACCTACTAAACGATTAAATTAAGAACTAAACACATATCAAACACAATGTAATTTACACTGATCAGCTTGAAATGCTTGTTGAGTTGCTCCATGTATGTTATGGTCCCCTATTCCATGATTTAGTTAGATTTCTTATTGGTAGTAAATGTGTTGATAAAGATAAAAGTAACTGAGCTATAGGAAATTGAATTTCCTTTGATCATTAAATTAAAAAAACTAAATAATTATTAATCACTAAGTTAATTACGATTGTTTTACATTTAATATTATTACATGTTGCCAAAAGATTTAAGATTCCATTATACAGGGAGAAATCAATTTATTACTCTCTTTTTAATACTTTTGTGGTATTGATCTTCATCTAGTCAAAGCATGCCTCCATTTGTAACCTATTAAATTTTAGATTTGTCATTCTCATAGTGTCTTTTATGTTAGTTACATATACATATTCTTTACAAGGATAGCAGTTTAAAACGTAACCTTAACAATAGTACGATAAATTTGAATTTTCTATAAAACAAACTTGTACTACAAAGTTATCCCTTACTCAAGAAAATAACAAAAACTAAACCTTTAACATAAAAGTTATAAGTTGCTTGCTTATGTATTCTTTTCAATGCAATGTGAAATTGGACTCAGTTTGCAAGGGACCCTATTATTTCTATGAAGTATGTCACTTGACCATGTTTTAGATGTCTTACAGTAATATGCATGAATTGAACCTGTCTCATAAATTCAATTCTTAATGAGAGGTTTAATTATGAGTATTTTATCTAATATCTCTGGAATAAAAGGTTCAGTTATAAGTATTGTTAACCTATTGAATCCAATGACAATTTTATTTAATCATTCAATACAAACTTGATTAGTGCATTTGCATATAAATTAATATGTTTGTGTTTGGGTGTAATTTTAGATATGTGAATTATCAAAAGTTGATAACAGCTAAGGAATCTACTTTCTTTTAAGTTTAATCTATGACATTAATGATTTGGCTATAATTATTTTCCCTTAATTTTGAATGGTTGTATGATGGCCCAATTTGGTAGTATAAGGTTATTTTATGGTGGAAAGTTCCTAGTAGAACCAGAGTTGAAATATGTTGACAGGTAAATAAGGGTTTTTGATAAAGTATTCCTTAATTATGTTAGCTACAGGCAAATATGTGAGATGGGAAAGGAGTTAAAATACCTTTAAATACATAAGGTCTATTACAATGTACCCTGATTTCAATTTAGTGAGTCATTGAGATTTATTGAATCAAATCAAAGATGTTTAAAGCTCATTAACGTTATGAAAATCCACCAAATGATGATGTTTATGCAACCCATTAATTAGACACCCTAATCCTTGTACGTAAGATATTACCTATAAGTGGAAAAGAGGATGGAGATAGAGAGGGTGAAAAAGGAAGTTGTGGAGCTGGTGAAGGAGTTAGTAAAGTAGTTAGTGTAGGAGTTGGTGAAGCAATTGACAAAGGAATCAGTATAGGAGTTAGTGAAGGAGTTGGTGAAAGAGTTGACAAAGGACTTGGTGTAAAAGTTAGTGAAGGAGTTAGTAAAAGAGTTGACGAGGTAGTTGACGAAGGATTTGGTGTAGGAGTTGATGTAGGATTTGATGAAGAGCTGGATGATAATGATAGAGACCAAGATGAGGGTTTTATAAAAGTTGACATTCCTAATGACAAAAGATACCTTTAAATGCATAAGGTTTATTACAATGTACCCAGATTTCAATTTAGTGATTCATTGAGATTGATTTAATCAAATCAAAGATGCCAAAAGCTTATTAACATTTTGAAAATCCACCAAATCTTGACTTTATGTAACCCATTAGTTAGACACCTAATCCTTATACCTAAGATATTACCTATAAATGGAAGAGAGGACAGAGATAGCGAGGGTGAAGAGGGAAGTTATGGAGCTGGTGAAGCAGTTAGTAAAGTTGTTAGTGAAGGAGTCAGTGAAGCAGTTGACAAAGGAGTCAGTATAGGAGTTAATGAAGGAGTTGGTGAAAGAGTTGACGAAAGACTTGGTGTAGGAGTTAGTGGAGGAGATGGTAAAAGAGTTGACGAAGTAGTTGACAGGGGATTTGGTGTAGGGGTTGGTGAAGGAGTTGATGTAGGATTTGATAAAGAGATAAATGATAATGATAGAGACCAAGACGAAGGCTTTATACAAGTTGACATTCCTAATGACAACCAACCAATTTGACTTGACTAATAGTGGTAATTTTATTGATAGGGATGAATATATAAGTAGAGAAGAGCTTAGTGAACCATTGTGATGACCTAGTACTAGTATTAGGTATAATCCATTAAATGTGGCATCATACTAGAGATTGGGGATGAAGTTTAGATCAGCTAAAATATTTAGAGATTATCTTATAAATTAAGCAATACGAACATGATAACAATGCCAAGTTTAAAAAAATGAAAGTCATATAATTAGAGTTAGATGTATCGAGGGATGCTCATGGGAGTTTTATGTTGGTGAAAGAATGAACAGTGTTTCAAAGTGAAGACATACAACCCTAAGCATAGTTTTTCCAACAAATCTAAATTGGTTTTATTTAAGTTCCTTGTGAAACAATATAGGGAAAGGATACTTAAGAATCCTAGTATCTCGACAGTGAAGATGGTTGAAAAATGTAGGAAAAATGTATTTGTTAACTCAAGTATGTGTAGAGCAGTAAATAGGAGATTGAGAAAAGAGAGGACAATTGATTATGTGAATGAATATGCCAAGCTAGAAGAATACGTACATAAGTTGAAGATCAGTAATCCAGGATCAACAATAGAGCTACAGTTGGTAGGGAATGAAGAAACTTGTTTTTTACAAGTATGTAAAATTATATTTATACATATCATCAACAACTATATTTATTCATTTATTCGTACTTCTTTATCTCTTTTACGTAGTTCAAAAGATTGTACATTTCCTTTGATGCCATGAAAAGAGGATGGAGGCATTCGACGCCAATTTTTGGTTTGATGGTTGCATTCTAAAGATAGAATTCCAAGGCTAGCTATTGATTGTAGTTGGGAGGGATGGTGATGAAGGGATGTATCCATTAGCTTGGACTATTAGAAAGGTAGAGAATATTGATTCTTAGACATGTTTTATGAATTTGTTGGCTTTTGAGTTAGAATTTGATAGTGGTGAAGGGCTTACAATTATATCAGAGATGTAAAAGATATTTTATTATTCATTTATTTATAGTTTATTGTTTTACAAATTTTATATTAACTTAATCTTTTCTATTGTTATAGAGAGTGATTGGGGCTATGGAAGAGACATTACCATATGTCACTCATCAAATGTGTGCTAGGCACATATACCATACTTGACATACGAATTAGAAGGGAAAGGGTTTGTAAAATTAGTTTTTGAATTGTGCATGGTTAACTTACATTAAAGACTTCAACGAGCAAATGAAATAGGATATTTAAGAAATAATGATGCACGTCTAGATTTTAACTTAATCTTTTCTATTGTTATAGAGAGTGATTGGGGCTATGGAAGAGACATTACTATATGTCACTCATCGAATGTGTGCTAGGCACATATACCATACTTGACATATGAATTGGAAGGGAAAGGATTTGTAAAATTAGTTTTTGAATTGTGCATGGTTAACTTACATTAAAGACTTCAACGAGCAAATGAAATAGGATATTCAAGAAATAATGATGCACATCTAGATTTTAACTTAATCTTTTCTATTGTTATAGAGAGTGATTGGGGTTATGGAAGAGACATTACCATATGTCACTCATCAAATGTGTGCTAGGCACATATACTATAATTGACATATGAATTGGAAGGGAAAGGATTTGCAAAATTAGTTTTTGAATTGTGCATGGTTAACTTACATTAAAGATTTCAACAAGCAAATGAAAAGACTGGAAAAAATAAAATCTAGATGTGCATTATTATTTCTTGAATATCCTAAGGAGAGGTAGGTAAGATGTTACCAATATTTTGAATCAAAATGCCCTATTGTCAACAATAATATAAGTGAAACTTATAATGGATGGATCTTACCAAAACAAGATGGGCCAGTCATTAACATGCTTAAAATCATCAAAATCATAGTGATGAAGAGCCATAGTCATAGGGGAGAATATATGCATGGTTGTATTCAGATGTCGCACCAAGGATTATGAAGTAATTAAAGAAGAATGAGAAAGATGCAATGCAGTAGAGCATAGTTTGGAACGGTGATTGAGCATATAAAGTGTATAACGGTGATGGCAAGCATATTGTAAGGATTAGTAGACACCAATCATGTATTTTTCGAGCATAGGAGCTTTATGGATATCCTTGTAAGCATGCTACAGGTTCTATTCATCATTCTAAGCAATGGATGGAGGAATTTGCAAATGATTGTTATAAGAAGACCAAATTTCTCGCATTGTATGATCATATGTTACAACCTATTAGAGGTGCAATTTCCTAGCATACTATTGATGCAGAAGTAATAAACTCCCACCCAAAAGAGTTATGCTAGGAAGACCTAAAATAACCAGAAGGAAAGGAGTAAATAAGCCTAATAAGTTGAAAATTTCAAACAAATTGGCTCAAAAGGGTTAGGTACAAAAATATAAGAAATGTGGCAATTCTGGCCACAATGCCAGAAAATGTAGGAATGAAGGCTCAACTTAGCAATCTCCAAAAGCATAAAACATTCTTTGATTATCAAACCTTGTTTTGATTAATATGTATTGCTTCATATTTAACAATATTTATGCATTCTTTGATTATCAAACAACAAATATATTCATGTCATATTTATTAGGTCATCTTTGAGGTCTCTTCACAAGTTGAACATATTATCATATTGAGTCAACATCGCAATACTATGAGTATCACATTATTGATAACTTTCACGAATGAATATTGTTAATGACATGTGTGTTTTTGGATTGCTCACTCTTCGCATAGTATTAAACGAAAGTATAAAGAAGTTGATCCACGTTCATTCAAGCTATCTTTTTAACAAGAGGTCTAAGGTTCAAAGGACGACCTAGCATCACTTCGCAACAGTTAAAACCTAAGAAATGAGGAGGAGAGTATCAGTGAATCAACTAGTACATGATCAACCTTCTCAGTTAAGTGTAAATGAAGGAAGCAATGTGGTTGATTCCTAGACTATACATTAATGTTTTTTATGTGTTATTGGAACTTTAGTTTTTAGATCCAATCACATTTGTATATGGACATATAGATCCAATCACTTTGCTGCAATCATTTACTTATATACTTCTCCAATTATTATGATATAATCCCTTTTTTATATACTTGTTAATTTTTACAACTATTAATTAGGCATCATTCAGGTATCTTCAAGAATAACCAAAAAAAATAAAGACAAAGAACAATATATTACAACTTAGTTCAAATGAGGGTTTTTCATTCAACATAATTCAAGTTTTAAACTAAAAATTACAATTTAGTTCCACTTTCCCACAACAAAACATATTATAACACTCACTATAAGCATAAAAACCCCTATTTAATTTCAACTCATTTTTCTCTTTTGTCAACAAAATAACGCCTTCTTTCATTAGCTTTATTTGCTCCTTAAGTTTCAACGTTGTACGTGGTTCAACTGTGTTCGTTAATCCTCCTTCTTCAACATGCCTACCTCTTTCTTTAATTTATGAATTACTTCAATAGCTCTCTTACTAAATTTGTCATCGAAACACTTAAAAAATCACAACTTCCAACCTGAAAAATATACTTACATGATATTTGGGGCATCCAAAAAATCTTCTTCCTGGGTTATTATCACTCCATAAAGTTAATGGGACTTTAAAACCACAATAACACACCATATAACTATCATTTAAATTTAATGTAGTATTAGTTGAAGACATCCCATCCATAGCTTTAGGTAGTTGCTGCAAAATTATATTAATACTCTTGGTTCTCATAAACATTATTACATGATTGACAAGAAATGATTCAAATAAGAAAGTGGACCAGCTGTGCAATCATTTATCACTTGGCACCAATCATGCCTTGGTTTTAGAAAAGGAGTCTTGTAAACTCAAACAAAACCAAAGTTTAGAAAGAAAACTATAATTTGAATACATCATAATACTGATGATAATATAAATGTATTATGAAAATTCCCATTTGCTAAAATGTTACGCAAAGACATTCAAACAACAGGGCTACAAGCATTCAACAGTTTTCCCCTCCCACATCCTTTTGTTGGTTATACCAACTAATTGTGAATTATAAGCCATTTTAATGAATTGTATGAACTAGTGCATCTGAAGTAGCATTCATATCAAGGTATGAATTAGTTCATCAAAACTAGACCTGTGAATGATATTGTATGATGTAGTTTCAATGCTTTCAGCGATACTCCTTGAGTTATAAAAAAAGAGTACACGATAGACTACTATGAAAAGACCCCTAACCTAGCGTAGCATATAAACTTAAGAAGTTAACAATCTACTAGGACACAATAGCACCTTACTAACTTTAAACATATAGATATATACTAAAAATGGTAACCACAAACTAGAAAATTTTCGTGAATCATATGATTTTGTTAGTTTGTAAATTGGTAAAAACATCACCTAGTTTGTGTAAATGAGATAGGAATAGAAAATTGTCAAACCA